>BSBK01012531.1:1002500-1050318 GCA_027943335.1 Chamaecyparis obtusa | reverse complement strand
GTTTCTTATGATCCAAAATACCTAAGGAGGGCTCCATCAAATTTTTCTCAGAAGAGGGTATTACCAAGGATAGTGTATTGGAAGGTAAGATGAATGAAGGTCTTGTATTGGTTAGGCATGAGGTGAAACAAAACTATCTCATCATGGAGGTATGAGTAGATCTCTTATTACCATGAAGAATCAGGACCAACAATATCACACACCATTTTAGATTTTGGCATGCCATAGGCATGGACCATAAGGTTCTCAACAAGAAAATCACATTGGGGAGTGTGTGTTGGCATAGATATCAAGGATCCAATGGTGGTCATCGCATCAGTTTCTTTGTTGTTTTTTCTAGGGATCAGTTGGAAGACAATCTCTATGAAAGTTTTTTTGAATCCTCAACCATTTTGTAGTAGGGAATCAATTTATCATCCTTTGTTTGATATTCATCATTAACTTTCCTTATAACTAACTGAGAGTCACCAAAGACAAGTAGACTAGTGATTTTCCATTGGATAGCTAAAAGAAGTCATGTCACTAAGGCCTCATATTTTTCAATGTTTGTTGTGCATGTGAATGTCAACTTATAAGGTTTAGGGATGAGGTATCCACGTGGTGTCACAAACAAGACTCGTGGCCGTGATCCTTTTTTGTGTAAAAGATAAATTGAAATATAGCTTCCATTCTATACTCGGGGTGACAATCATGATGGATTCATCTAAAAAATATGAAACTATAGGATGGTCCCCTGAAATAGTAGATTCTACTAGCTGATACATGATCACTTGTCCTTTGATGGATTTTCTATCTACATACACAATGTCAAATTTTCCCAGGATCATAACTCACTTAGCCACACTTTCAGTAAGAGCATCTTTAGACAATAAGTACATTAGTGGATCAATCTTTGCATTGAGTTGAGTTTTTGGATTAGCGTGTAATGAAAATTTTTATGCCTATAGAAGACAATGGAAAAGCATGATCACTCAATAGCTATGTAATTCAACTCATATCAAACAAGTGTTCTACAAATTTAGTATATTTCTCATTCTTTTCTATTATTGGCTAGCTTTGTTAGGAGAGAACCTAGTGCAACAGTAGTGGCAAAGATGTATAGAATCAAAGGTCAGCTTGGAATAGGTGGGACCAACACAAGTGGGTTAGATAGATATTAATTGAATTTTTTAAAGGATTTTTGACATAAGAAATCCCATGTGAACTTGGCATCTTTCTGCAAGAGGTGAGAGAAAGGATACACCTTATCTACTAGTTGTGACACAAATCTATGGATGGATTGTAATCTTCATTGTAGGCTATAGAGTTGTTTCATTAACTAAGGAGGCAACATCTCCAAGATGGATTTCACCTTCTTTGGATCAAACTCAATTCCTCCGTGGGATACAATGTAGCCTAGCAACTTTCCTAATTGTACACCAAAGACACACTTCTTAGGATTTAGTCAAACTTTTTATTTCTCTAATCTATCAAATATTCTTGTGAGTACAACGATGTATGATTCTATCATCTTTGATTTTCCTATGATGTCATCAACATAGACTTCCATGATATCATGCAGGAGGTCATGAAAGATGGTCATCATAGCACACTAATAGGTGGCTCCAACATTTTTGAGACCAAAGGGCATGAATTGATAACAGAAGGTACCCCGATATGTAGTGAATGTGGTCTTGTGTTGATCTTATACTATAATTATTATCTGGTTGTAACCAAAAAAGCTATCTATAAGAGATAGAATCTCATGTCTTGTAGTCAAATTCACTATGATGTCTATGTTGGGTAGTGGAAAATTATCCTTTGGACATGCTAGGTTTAAGTCCCTAAAGTCCAAACAGATAAGGATACCCCTAATGACCTTACCTACTGGTATAATGTTAGAGACCCATTCAAGATAATATATAGGTCGAATAAATTCATCATTGAGCATCTTTTGTAACTCTTCTTTGACTAATAGTGCCACTTGTGGATGCATCTTGTGCAACTATTATTTGACAGTTTTTACTTAAGGATCTATTGCAAGATGATGGATGACTATCTCAGGGTCAAGTCCAGGTGTATCCTTGTAAGTCCATGTAGAATTCTTCTCTGCATTTCAAAGAAACACAATCATGTCGGATTTCTATTTGTCACTCATGGAAGCTTCTATAAACGTGATCTTAGGGTTTCTATCTGTTCCAAGGTTCAATTCAATTGTATCTTCGATGAGGATAGAGGAATTTTCTAGTGGTAGAGACATGAACAAAAAGTCAACTTCTCCCTCTTATAGCACCTCAGAAGACACATCCTTTATTTTCTCTAGAAGACACATCCTTTATTTTCTCTTTTCCTTCATCCAAAGGTGCCTTATAAAGGTTTGCGTGAAGGGATTTTTTATTGTCTTTTTCATTTTTATTTTGTTTTTCACTTTTGTGACTAAGAGAGTTGACTTGGCTATTGAAGTAGGCTTTATAATTGTAAAAAAAATTATTCTCGTATTCTTGGAGATCTCTTAGGCAAAAGAGGGCTAAAACTACTTCATTTGAATCACATATATCCAAAGCTAGTAGTGAGTCTTTTTTATCCCAATCAATAAGTTCAATATGTTTGAGTGGGAGGCTAGGGGATGTAAGGTAACCATCAGTATTGGAAAGGACATGGTTGGTATCGATGATATCATCTTCCATGTATTGGAAGGGGACTTAATAGAATTCATCCTCAAGTTTTGAATTAGAAGAGACCTCACAATCATTAGTTAAGGGAACATTAGTCTCTAGGGAGCCCAATCCTCTACCACAGGGTTAGCTACTTGCTTTGATTATCTCATTCATACCTTGTTCTTTTGACCAAGACATGTTCCATGATGTCCCATACTTTCAAAAATGGGAGTGGCCTTCACATACTTTCCTTTAGGTTTATCTATAGGTTTGTCTTATTTGTCTTTAAAGAGCCAAGATAAGATGCTTGTTTCCATGTGTTCATCACCATGGGATCCCCAATGTTCAAAAGTGGTCATCTTAAATTCGATGATACCTTTGTTTTTCTTGGGAAAGAGTTGTGAAGGTCTACCATGGGACTTCGAGGATAAAGGGAGTTGACCAATGCAAAAGGAATTATCAAACATTTTTTCTCCCATACCTTGATCAATGAACTTAACCATCTTGTAAATCTCAAGGATCTTTTCTTCAGTGACCTATTTATCCTTGGGAGTTTCAAATGTGGAGGCCTCATTAGTTGATGGTTTTTTAGTTTCTTCATTGGAAGGTTTCTCAATACCAGATTTGGTGGGTTCCTCTTTAGAAACAGGTCTGACAAACTCATTTAATGGGCATAAATAGGTTTGTTTTCCTTCCAATCATTTGCAATATTGGAAAGGATCTTGATCTCTAGGAATAGTGATTTCTCTACCTTGATGTAGGAGCTTCAAGCACCAATGGAATGTGGAAGTTACACCTAAAGCAACATGTATCCATGGCCTTCCAAGGAGTATATTGTAAGGTAGGTCAAGATCAAGGACTTGACAACTAGTTTCAATCAATATTATAGCAATATTGTGCAACAAAATTCTCTGCAAGATCAAAGAAGGTAAATATGGAACAATGAGAGAGATTCATGAACCACTCAAGGGTAGGGCCTCCAATACTTCTAGTGAAAATTATCTATAGATAATTATCATTGTAAGAGATATATTGAAATGCAACATAAAATTCCTTAAGAAGTTGGACTAGACATGTTTCCCCTTTATATTTGTAAAAATTAGGGATCTCAAAGTTTGGGGGAAACAATTGCATGTTGATTGACTTTTCAAAGGGGTAATGACATATCTCATCAAATTAGAATTCATTCTTCCCTCTATTTTTCATGCTACACACAAAACTCTTAAGTTTATTGATTTAATTGGCCAATTCAGGAGCATTGTGATGTGTAAGTGGTGGTCCAAAATATTATCCTCCTCACAATTGTGATGTTGAAAATCTAGTTGATGTAAGTCCAAGTATAGGAGGAGGTGTGTTGTGATGTCCCCTTCTAGCTAGAGACATCATTCTAGCTATTGATTAGCCTATCATTGGACCCTCGTAGGCTAGTAGAGATAGATAGAGGGTCAATTTGTGCACAAAGGAGATATGCTTATCTGATGGTTCGAATTTTGCAGAGCTTAGTACCCTTGATTTGTTATAGAGAGGTTTCAAACTTCGTTTGTTTGAGGTTTTCTATTTTTAGAAACTTTTAGAGTCATAGAGATGGACCCCTACTATTTTTAGAAATATTATTTGATCACATGGGAAATTATTATGCCAACTCCAGTTTCAGACGGTTAAGACCGATTCACTTTTTTGAGGGAGTTATTCAGTTTTCAATGGTTATATATTAATTAAATGGCAAAGGATTTAATATTAAGTTGTAAATTGACTGTATATTAAATCACTTAAGTGATGGGTCTAAGTACTGTGAAGGGGGCCAAATAAATATATTAATTTATTGGCACATTTTCCTAAGTCTAAATCATTAAATTTATTTAATGATTATATTTTTAATGCCTTAAAGAAAGAAATTGCAGCATTCCAAGGAATTGCAATTTAGGGTTGGAAAGCCTATTTATGCTTCCTAGGGGAAGAAGGAAGACATCGATTATTAGTTTTCAAATTGATCATTATGATTTCGAGCATTGAGAAGGGTTTCAGCTTTTCCATTGAAGAACATAGTTCTTCTGTGTGTATCCATTTGAGCTAGTGAAATATCCAGTGAATTTGGAATTTTAGAGAGTTTCATCTAGAGACTCTATTTGTGCTTCAACAGTATTAGTTTGAGAAATATGAAGAAGAAGATACTAATTTATTGTAGTTTATGGAGGAATAATTTGCAAACATTATCCTTTTTCATATTTACAACCACAACAATAAATTGCTGTCTACAGGCAAAATATGGTGCTAATCTCAAGGCCTGTGATTTTTATCTAAAGATCAAATAAATTATATATGGTGTGTGCTTGCTCATTGAAGGTAAAAAACATGGCAATTGGATCAGATTAGGCATTAACGAGTTGCAAGAAAAGATTCTTGCAGCAACTGGTGTACTCTTCCAGGTTTTTTTGTATTTCATAGTTTCCTTTAGTGATCATTTTCCAATAAAGGATTGTTTGGATTTTTACTTTTATTTCATTAGATAATAAATAGAAATTGCAGTAGTATTTCAAATCATTTCAGAATTTCAGATTATGGTATATTTTCTTTTTTCTTTAAAACTTGTGAAAACCTCATAAAAATTATAAACTTTCAAAACAAATATTGAGACAAAATAGATTCAGCTGTTAGAGCCTATGAAGGGTTCTTACATTGGTATACGAGATAAATATTGCCATCCTAAGGGTTTAGTAATTATATGCAGCAAGAGGAAATTGGTTCACACAGGTATTACACATGCAAGAGAGCCTTACTTGAAGGTGAATGGGTCTTAGAACCATAGCCGGCCACCATGGCTGATAGGTGTGATGGAAACCCACCCAAGGTAAATAGGAAGAATGAAGAATAGGAAACCAGGGAGTTTTATAGAGTCATGGCTATAGGGCAACACCAAGTAGCTCAAGCGTTGCAGGCTCTTACTACTATGATGGATCACATGAACCCTCTAGAAAGACATGATCAAGAACATGAAGATAATAGGAGTGCTATAGGTTCTCCACGGGCACAAAGGACACACTCTAGAATAATAGATAGACCCACACATCCTACCTTTGTTAGGGAGGAACCAGTAGATGATCTAGTAGAGGAAGTTGGGGATGAGATGTTTGTAGACATCTTTATGGATACAAATGATGAGTGGGAACTATTGGCCCCACATGTGTGAGAAAGGATAAACATTAAAAGGTTTGTGAACCAAAGGAGAGAACACTACCATGTAGTCAGACATGACATGAGACCTAGGGAGTAGAATAATGACCTAAAGCGTGCTACAAGAAAGCTTTCTTTGTCCACTTTTGATGGTAGTGGTAGATTAACAGTGCAATCTTGGATCCAAAAGCTTGATACTTTTCTAGTATTGATTCCTATGACAGATATTGAGGCAATAAAATATGCCACTTTACATTTGGAGGGAGAAGTACATGATTGGTGGTATCATAGGTTGATCACTCTTTAGCACAACCAGGTGACTTAATACCAGGACTTCATGGAAAATTTAGTTGAGAGGTTTGAAAGAAAATATCCAGAGGTCTACTTTAGAGACCTGACACAACTCAAACAGACAAGGAGCTTACAACATTTTATTAATGACTTTTAGTGGTCCTTAGTTATGGTGCCAGACATATCAAAGAGGAGGTTGATAGTATTATTTACTGAAGGCTTAGCCGAACCAGTTAGAGGGTGGGTAAAGGCTTTTGATCCTTTCACATTGAATAATTCTATGAAGAAATCCAGAAGTATGGAGCATGCAGCCCCAATGAATAAATTTTAGCCCACAAAAGATTCCTCCAACAAGGACAATAAGTCATTCTTTAAGAAGTCAAAGAGGAGTGAATTTAAAACAAAAAATAGAGATAAATCTTTTGTACCTCTTGAAAGGGAAACACTAAATGATTTGTGAAAGAATACATTATGTTTCTATTGCAAAGGACCTTATTATTTAAACCATGATTGTCCTTAAAGATCCAAGGGAAAAGAAAACAGGGTTATGTGGGCTTATTATGAGGATTCTTATTTTGATAATTTGGACCAACAATCTGAAAATGAGGAATCAGCTGAAGAAAAGGAAAGCACAAGTGATGAAAAGCTTAACCAAATGTCTATAGGTGATGAAAATATTGAGAGTATACTTAAGGAGGCTCGACGCACTAGTGTGCAAGAGGAGGGATCATTCAGGATGAGGGGAGTATTGGTAGGGCAATGAGTTATCACCTTGCTTGATGCAAGTGCCACTCATAATTTTATTAATTCTAGGCTTGTTGAGAGACATGGGATTCAGACAAAGAAATTTGATGGTCTGAGAGTGAGGGTAGATGATGAATACATCCTCAAATGTGATAGAAAGATTACAGGTCTACCCTTGAGGATCAATAACTTAGAAGTGGATTAATAAATTTGACTTCAAAGCTGATTTTTATGTTGTAAACATGGGTGACATGAATCTATTACTTGGTATGACTTGGTTGCATGACATTGGAGTGTTCACTATTGATTTGAGAGACATGGAGATGAATTTCCAATCAAATGGAAAGACACATATAGTTAAAGCCATCTATAATAATGAGTTTAGGATGATGTCTTGCAAATGCATGGGGAGCTTGCTGAGACATGACCAGGTTGAGTGGGCAGCCCATTGTACTTTGATGTCATCACATGGGAAGCAACATTTAGAGTATCATCCAAACATATAAGCACTAAGAATCAAGCATAGTAAGGTGTTCAGTGACATTCCACCAGGTAGTCCTCCTAATAGAGGTATTGAGAACATCATTGAGTTGGAGGAGGTTGTCAAACCCATTATGATTACACCGTAAAGGCATTAAAAAATATTGAAGGGTGAAATAGAAAAGACCATCAAGGAGTTACTTGCCTTGGGACATATTAGCTAGGCTGAGTAAATATCCTTTTGCTTCTTTAGTGGTATTAGTGAAGAAGAAGGATAGCACACTCAGGATGTGCATTGATTACAGGATCATGAATAGAAAGACCATTAAAAATAGGTACCCCATCCCAGAGATTGATGAGTTGATAGATGAGATTCATAGTTCATGTTTCTTTTATGAAATTGATTTGAGATCAGGATATCATCAGATCCGAGTTAGAGAGTATGATGTAGAGAAGAAAACATTCAGATGTCATTATGGTCATTTTGAGTTTATAGTTATGACATATGGGATAACTAACTCTCCAACTACTTTTTGGTCCACATTGAACAAGGTCTTCCAACCTCAGTTGAGGAAATTTGTATTGGTCTTCTTTGATGACATCCTTGTTTATAGTAAAACATGGGATGAGCACTTGCAACACTTGGACATAGTATTGGGTATTTTGAGCAGAGAGTCCTTGTATGCAAATGAGTCAAAATGTGATCTTGGATTATCAGAGTTATTATATTTGGGTCACATTATCTGTACATGGGGCGTACACATGGATCCTTAAAATATTTTTGCTATCATTGAGTGGCGTACTCTAGTGAACCTTACATGGTTGAGAGTATTTCTGGGTTTGTGTGGGTTCTAAAGGAGATTTTTCAATGGGTATTCTATGCACACAACACCCCTGACTGATTTGATGAGAAAAGGGGCATTCTTGTGGACTCCTGAGGCACATGAGTGTTTTGATAAGTTCAAGGAGTTGATGACTGCTTGCCCAGTGTTAGCTTTACTAGATTTCAATAAACCATTTGAGCTACATTGTGATGCATCTAGAGAGGGGGTTGGAGTGGTGCTTATGAAAGATAAGAAGTTGATTATTTATGAGATTAGGAAGCTCAAGGGACCTGGGAGGAGCTTCAACATTTATGATAAGGAAATGTTGGCCATAATGCATGCGTTGGCCAAATCCAAGCAGTACTTAGTGGGCAAAAAGTTTTGTATAAAAATAGACCATAACAACCTGAAACATTTCATGGGGCAATGAGATCATAATGAAAGGAAACCAAAGTGGGTAAGTAAAATAGAGTCATATGATTTTGATATTACCTATTTCAAAGGGACACATAATGTTGTAGAAGAAGCCTTGTCACGCAGACCCCATTTGAGCCTGATGATAGACATATCTAAGGATTGGTGACACTTGATCCTTGCTGAATATGCAAAGGATACATGGGCATCAGGATTTATAGATGGGTTTGTTCAAGACAGTGACTATACCCTTGTGAATGAGTAATTATTTACAAAGGGCACATTTATTTGGTTCCAGGATCAGTGGTAAGGAGGATGGTATTGAGGACTTAGCATGATTCACCTATGGTAAGACATCTTGGTTTCTACAAGACTTACTGACAAATAAGAGATCTCTTTTCTTGGAAAGGGGTCAAAGCGAAGGTGTTGCAGTATGTTAGAGAGTGTCCAACGTACCAATAGAATAAGTAGGAACACTCTTACCCAGCTGGTTTGTTACAACCACTTCTAATTCCTACTGTCAAGAGCTCAAGGTAGAGACTGCATATATGTTGGTGTTGATCAGCTCGAGAAGTTTTCCCACTTCTTTCCAATCACAACTACATACACTATTACACAAGTGGCAGAGTTGTTCTTTCATGAGGTATTCAAGTTGCATGGATTACCCTAGAGTATAGTCAGTGACTGGGACAATAGGTTTATGAGTCACTTTAGGTAGGATTTATTTAGATTGTGCGGGATAGAGCTCACTCCGAGTACTAGTTACCACCCCCAAACATATGGACAAACTTTTTGGATATTGCTAATGCATTGGGGAAATTGTTGGATATGCATTCAATATGTTTAATCACTACATTGAGGGATGTGGGAATTACTACTATTGTCATTCATGTTTTGTCACTGATGTCAACATATGTTTCTATGGAGAAAACAAATTGGTTATTACAGTGTATGGACACTATACAGATGATTAAGAATGTGCAAACACAATTGTGTGTATAGTGAGGTGTTGTGATCTTATATCTAAGATCACATGATGTAATATTTCATATTGGCTGAGTTAAAAAAGATTTAGTGAAGACTAGTTACTGGACTGTGACAGTGGAAGCTGATAGAGTTAGTCTTTGAGTTTTGACAAAATCTTACAAGTGATGAGGATTAAGTGTATGTGAGCGTAAGGGATGATAGATAGAATACTGAATAATGTTATTTGATCTTAGCAAGTCATGGGATGCATGATGATGTCAAATGTGGCATATGTTTTGGAGGAGAACTATCTGGGGCCGACTTCAGAATTATAGCATGTATTTTAGTTTGCGAGCATGGATTACAGATATTGGATCATAATTATTGAATTGCAATTGTTGTATACTTATTTTAGATACCATGTGTATCATAGAAAGGGGTTATATGATTATTTGTATACTAGGAAAGCCTAATTGGCCGATTTGATCATTTATTTTGTAATAGGGTATATATGTAAGATCTTTTCTTTTGAAAATACATGGTAGTATGAATGTGATGTAAAAGAGGATTGTGGAAGCTGTGAGCTTGTGTCTACTAGATGTAGAGTAGAGGATAACTTATATACTTCATTGGAACTTATCAAAAAAAGATAGTTTCTATCGGATAGTTCAAGGATTGTGTATCTCCTTACATACACTTGTGTTGCGAATAGTGAGTTCTGAAGGTGGTCATAACCTTCTTTGGGTAGTGAGTCTGGGAAGTGAGCCCGCTTCTTTTCTTGACTCCTAACAGGGTCTATCCTCTAATAAGGACTATGTATTGTAATGTTTTAATCAGCTCCTAACAAGGCTAGATCTTCTAACAAGGATACTATACTCTCACTGCATCATTAGTGGGTGTTAATTCCCACCGGGGTTTTACCTTTAACAGGGTTTTCTCGACAACAAATATTGTGTTCTTGTGTTGGCATTCATTGTATTCATTTGATCTGGTATTGCTTCTATTCAAAGTTTATAGTTTAATAATCTATCATATAACTGATTCACCCCCCCCCCCCCCACTCTCTCAATTGTATTGGTGGACTGTTATTCCTAAAAATTGGTATCAGAGCAACTGATCCTTAGAGAGAAATCTTAACAGCTTGAGGTGATCTTGGAGATGGCATTCTATAGGAAGGATAGTCCAAAATTTGATCCTGAAAACTTTGACAGTTGGAAGAACAAGATGCGAACTCATTTGCTATGTTTGGGCATTGACTACTGGATGATTACAAAGAATGAGGTAACCATGAATACTAATAATGAATTAGACAAAGCTACAGATGATTGAAAGAAGACATTTTCTTAAAATATTTTATTAAAATATGGTCGCAAGGGAAGAAATGTTGATTGCAAAGTTAACTACCTTTGGAGCTGTAGAGGTGGGAGATTCTTTACCTAAAGTTGAAACAACATTCAAGGCATCCACACACAAGAAGAAAATATCCGGAATTGCGAGCTCCAACAATAGTAATATAAAGGAAGAACTTGGTGAGTATGTTGATGAATGGGAACAAATACAAGAAGAAAGAAAGCTAGATGAACTTGTTGCCCTGATCGATAGAAGAGAAAAGAGAAGTAAGGGTAAATTTAAAGGAAAGTTATCTTTCAAATGTTTTTCATGCAATAAGATAGGTCACTTTGCATCTAGATGTCATACAAGAGTTTCCAAGCACAAACCTAAGTTTTTCAAGCCTAAGTATTCAAAGGAAAAGGAATGTTATTATGCTAGTGAAGGTATTTTTGATGATGATGATTGTGATTATGAGGAGATTGGATTTATTGCTATTAAAGATGAAAAACCAGTGCATGAGGAAAAATCCTTAGTATCACATGTTGATAAGAGATCTAAATGGGTTATAGATAGTGGTTGCTCACACCATATGACTAGAGATAAAAAATTTTTGTTAAACTAATGAACTATGATGGTGGTGTTGTAAGATTGAGAGATAATGTTCCTAAACCTATCATAGGATTAGGATCTATTTCTTTAGATGGAAGGACTAATACTGACAATGTATTGTTTATTGATGGACTTAAGCATAACATGTTGAGTGTTGGACAGCTGATGGACAAAGGATATCAATTAAAGTTCATCGATGGGAAATATTTTATCAGAAGTAAGACACAAAACTTGATTGCAACTGGTACTAAATATAGAGGTAATGTATTTGAGTTAAATACATCTGGAGCTTCTTGTTTTGTTGTGAAGATAGATGATAGTTGGTTATGGCACAAAAGGTTTTGTCATGTCAATTTTGATAATATTATGAAGGAAAACTTAACTAATGTGGTGAGAGACCTACCAAAAATTGTAAAACCATATAACACTATGTGTAGAGAATGTGTTATGGGAAAGTAGACTAGAAGCAGCTATAAAAATGAATCATATACAACAAAAGGAAAGTTAGATCTAGTACATACAGACCTATGTGGACCTACAAGGACAAGATCATACTATGGTGAAAGGTACTTTATACTTTTTATTATGACTTTTCTAGAATGATGTGGATCACTTGAAAGAAAAATCAGAAGCATTTGAAAAATTCAAGTTATTCAAAGAAAAAGTAGAGAATGAATCAGGCTTAAAGATAAAATGTTTGTGATCAGACAGAGGTGGATAATTTACTTCAGATCTATTCAATTCGTATTGTGAAGAGCATGGAATACAAAGGCAGACATCTGCTCCTAGGACTCCACAACAAAATGGGATAGCAGAGTGAAGGAATAGAACAATATTGGATGTTGTTAGGATAATGTTTCTAGAAGGAGATGTATCTCATGTACATTGGAGATAAGTTGTTGGGACAGCTAAAAACACATTAAACAAAATTCAAGTTAGAGAAGGTACAAGTAAGACTCCTTATGAATTGTGGTTTAATCATACTCCTACTGTAAACTATTTCAAAATATTTGGTAGTAAATGCTATATCAAAAGAGATGATGAAATAGGGAAATTTGATGCTAGAAGTGATGAAGGAATTTTTCTTGGTTATTCTACTAAAAGCAAGGCTTACAAATTTTTTAACCTAAGATTAGAAGATGATTGAAAGTCACAATGTGAAGATAGATGAAAAGTTTCAGATACAAGAGAGAATGTATGATTGTAATTAGAATATAGAGATCAAGGAGGCTACTACTATAGAAGAAGAAGAATATATTGAAACTGAATGTGAAAATGAGATTTGTGATGATGACACAAATGAGGCTACTGAGATTCCTAGGACTCCGAGGTATGTTAATAAAGATCATCCTGAAAATCAAATTATTGGTAATGAAAGTAAAGGAATAATGACTAGATCAAAGACAAGGGAAGAAATTTGTTTGATTTCTCAAGTTGAACCGAAGACTATTGATGAAGCTTGTAGAGATGAATCTTGGATCAAAGCTATGCAGGAAGAATTAGATCAGATAAAGAAAAATAAAACTTGGGAATTGGTTCCTAGACCTAAAGAAAAAAATGTGATAGGAACTAAGTGGGTTTTTAGAAACAAAATAAATGAAGAAGGAATTATTGTAAGAAATAAAGCAAGATTGGTATACAAAGGTTATTCACAACAAGAAGGCATATATTTTGAAGAGACATTTTCTCCTATTACTAGGCTGGAAGCTGTGAGATTATTTCTAGCTTATGTTGCACATAAGGACTTCAAGGTATATCAAATGGATGTGAAATCTACATTTCTAAATGGGGAACTTGAAGAGGAAGTATATGTAGAACAACGTGACAGATTTCCTCTAACCGGAGATGAAGACATGGTATGCAAGTTGAAGAAGGAATTGTATGGACTAAAGAAAGCTCCAAGGGCTTGGTATGCAAGGTTAGACAAGTACTTACTTTGCCTTGGATTCAGAAAAGGTAATGTTGACAGTAACTTGTATTTAAGAACTAGTGAAGAAGGAATTTTGATAATAGAAGTTTTTGTTGATGATATTATCTTTGGAGGTAATGATGAAATGTGTAAGAAATTTTCCAAAGAGATGGAAAATGAATTTGAGATGTCCGTGATAAGAGAAATGAAATTATTTCTTGGACTGTAAATAAATCAGAATAAGAATGGGATTTTTATTTCTCAGACTAAGTATCTTAAAGAAATGTTGAAAAAGTTTGGAATGGAAGACTGTAAACCAGTTGGTAAACCCATGGTGACTGGTCATAAACTAACAAATAATGATGAGATAAAGAGTGTTTTTCAGACCAAGTATAGATCAATGGTTGGTGGATTACAATATCTGACTCACTCTAGACCAGATATTGCTAATGTTGTTGGAGTTGTGGCTAGATATCAGGCAGATCCTAAAGAGACACACATGGTTGATGTAAAGAGGATATTTAGATATCTAAAAGGAACAATGGAATATGGCTTATGTTATGATATAAATGATGACTTTGAACTATATGCTTATAGTGATGCTGACTGGGCAGGGAATATTGATGACATGAAGAGTACCAATGGAGGTGCATTTTTCCTTGGGAAAAAGTTGGTTTCATGGCTAAGTAAAAAGAAATATTGTATAGCTCAATCTATTGTCGAATCTGAGTATGTTGTTGCTGCAATTAACTGCACTCAAATTGTTTGGATGAAACAAATGTTGAAAGATATTGGAATAACTTTTGTTGAACCAGTGGTTATTCATTGTGATAACACCAGTACAGTAAACATGTCAAAGAATCATGTGATGTAGTCTAACACTAAGTATATTTCTATTAAGTGTCACTTCTTGAGAGACAAAGTAGCAGAGAAGGAAATAAGGTTGGAATACATTAGCACAAAAGAACAAATAGCAGACATCTTTATAAGGACATTGCCAAAAGATTCCTTTGAGTATCTCAGAGGTATGCTTGGGGTGCAGACCCCTCCTAGTGAGAATTAAATGATGTAGGGATGCATCAGTCTAGAGGTTTTTAGAGCCTTATCATGTTCTGGACTTGATGTATGGATCTACTCCTCAGGGGGAGTGATCGTTGAAGGTTTACAAAATATATTTGGGTGATTGAGCACTTGATTGATAAACACAGTTGATAACTTATGGCACCCTTTTCCATTGTTGTCAAAGTGGGAAAGAGACTATGTGAAAATCCTTACTATATAAGGAGAGATTCTATGGACAAGAGTTCACTATTTAAGATTATGTTGAGGTTACTAAGAGAATACTTTTTGGGTTGATGGATTTTCCCATATGTTGCCATCAATGCATAAGGGGGAGATTGTTGGATATTGCTAATGCATTGGGGAGATTATTGGATATGCATTTAATATGTTTAATCACTACATTGAGGGATGTTGGAATTACTACTATTGTCATTCATCTTTTGTCACTGATGTCAACATATGTTTTTATGGAGAAAACATACTGGTTATTACAATGTACATACACTGTACGGATGATTAAGAACGTGCGATCACAATTATGTGTACAGGGAGGTGTTGTGATATTATATCTAAGATCACATGATGTAATATTGCATATTGGTTGAGTTACATAAGATTTAGTGAAGACTGGTTACTAGACTGTGACAGTGGAAGCTGATAAAGTTAGTCTCTAAGTTTTGAGTATATCTTAAAAGCGATTAGGATTCAGTATATGCGAGCTTAAGGGATGACAAATAAAATACTAAGTAATTTTCATTGATCTTAGCAAGTCATGGGATGCATGATGATGTCAGATGTGGCGTATGTTTTGGAGGAGACCTGTTTGGGGATGACTTCAGAATTGTAGCGTGTATTATGGTTTGCAAGCATGGATTACGGATATTGGATCATAATTATTGAATTGTAATTGTTGTATACTTGTTTTAGATACCGTGTGTATCTTAGCAAGAAGATCTTTTCTTTTGAAAAGACATGGCAATATGAATGTGATGTAAAAGAGGATTGTGGAAACTGTGAGCTTGTGTCTGCTGGATGTAGAGAAGAGGATAACTTATATACTTTATTAGAATTGATCAAGAAAAGATAGTTGCTATCGAATAGTTCAAGGATTGTGTATCTCCTTACATACACTTGTGTTGCAAACAATGAGTTCTGAAGGTGGTCATAACCTTCTTTGGGCAATGAGCCTGGGTAGTGAGCCCACTTCTTTTCTTGACTCCTAATAGGTTTTGTCCTCTAACAAAGACTATGTATTGTAATGTTTTAATCAGCTCCTAATAGGGATAGATCTTCTAACAAGGATACTATACTCTCAGTACATCATTAGTGGGTGTTAATTCCCACCGGGGTTTTACCTTTAAGAGGGTTTCCTCAACAAAAAATATTGTGTTATTGTGTTGGCATTCATTGTGTTCATTTGATTTGGTATTGCTTCTATTCAAAGTTTAAAGTTTAATAATCTGTCATACAACTATTTCACCCCCCCCCCTCTCAGTTGTATTGGTGGATTGTTATTCCTAACAAAATTGAGATAGTCAACAAATGGGTGGAGAGATACCTCAAGAACTACATAGTAGGGTAGCAAAAGGCTTGGGGTAAGTAGATTTATCTGTGTGAGTATTGCTACAATTCCACTTATCACATGTCCATCTAGATGTCACCCTTCATGGCATCATTATATGGGTATGAGGCACCAATTTTTTTGAATCTATTGTTGAATGAAAGTAGAATGCCTAGTGTTGGAGATTTGTTACAAGAGAGTTAGGACATTGTAAAGGCTCTTAAGGAGAACATCACTAAGGCACAAAATAAATAGAAGTAGTATGCAGATCAAAAGAGGACTGAGTGGACCTTCGAGGTATGGGATATGATCTATTTGATGTGGCAGTCGTATCGCTAGTCCACTCTCAAAAAGAGTGGTGCCGAGAAACTTAAGCCATGATACTATGGACCCTTCAGGGTGATCAGGGGAGTCAATGAGGTGGCTTATGAGTTGGATTTGCTGACAGAAAGTAGAGTCCATACTTTTTTTCATGTGTCACATCTCAAAAAGGCGTTAGGACACTAGATTGTTTCTTCTATAGTTATTCTACCCTTGGATAATGAGGGGAAGTTGGTTTTAGTGCCAAAGGCTATCATTGAGTTTAGGGAAAGGAATTTGAGGAGGCATACCATAAGGGAGTACTTGGTGAAATGGAAGGACATGCTAGTTGAGGATGCAACTTGGGAGAGCGAGGAGATTTTACAGCATCCTGAGTTGAGATTGCTTGGGGACAAGCAATTTCAACAAGGGTGGACTGTGATGTCCCCTTCTAGCTAGATGCATCATTCTAGCTATTGATTAGCCTATCATTGGACCCTTGTAGGCTAGTAGAGACAAATAGAGGGTCAATTTGTTCACCAATGAGATATTCTTATTTGATGGTTCAACTTTTGCAGAGCTCAGTACCCTTGATTTGGTATGGAGAGGTTTCAAACTCCATTTGTTTGAGTTTTTCTATTTTTAGCAACTTTTAGAGTCATAGAGATGGACCCCTTCTATTTTTAGAAATATTATTTGATCACATGGGAAATTATTATGCCAATTCCAGTTTTAGATGGTTAATCTAGATTCACTTTTTTGAGGGAGTTATTCATTTTTTAGTGGTTACATATTAATTAAATGGCAAAGGATTTAATATTAAGTTGTAAATTGATTATATATTAAATCACTTAAGTGATGGGTCTAAGTATCATGAAGGGGGCCAAATTAATATATTAATTTATTGGCACATTTTCCTAAGTCTAAATCATTAAATTTATTTAATGATTATATTTTTAATGCCTTAAAGAAATAAATCACAACACTCCAAGGAATTGTGATTTAGGGTTGGAAAGCCTATTTATGCTTGCTGAGGGAAGAAGGAAGGCATCCATTTTTATTTTGCAAATTGATCATTCTGATTTTGAGCTCTGAGAAGGGTTTCAACTTTTCCATTGAAGAATGTAGTTCTTCTCTGTGTATCCATTTGAGTTAGTGAAATATCCAATGAATTTGGAATTTCAGAGAGTTTCATCTAGAGACTCTATTTGTGCTTCAATAGTATTAGTTTTGACAACAGGAAGAAGAACATAGTAATTTATTGCAGTTTATGGAGGAATAAGTTACAACCATTATCCTTTTTGATATTTATAGCCACGACAAGAAATTGTATTCTACATGCAAAAAAATAGTGCTAATCCCAAGGCCTGCAATTTTTATCTAAAAATCAAATAAATTATATATGGTACGTGCTTACTAGTTGAAGGTTAAAAAAAGAGCTGTTGGATTAGATTAGCTGGCATTACCAAGTTGGAAGAAAAGATTCTTGCAACATGTGTTCCACTCTTCCATGTTTTTTTGTATTTCATAGTTGCCTTTAGTGATCATTTTCCAATAAAGGATTGTCTGGATTTTTACTTGTATTTCGTTAGAAAATAAATAGAAATTGCAGTAGTATTTCAAATCATTTCAGAATTTCAAATTATGGTATATTTGTTTTTTTCTTTAAAACTTGTGAAAACCTCAAAAAAAATTTAAACTTTCAAAATAAATATTGAGCCAAAACAACTCCATCAGTTAGAGCCTGTGAAGGGTTCTTAAATGTGTAATGATACACTTGTGATTTTATACAAGAATGGATGTCTTCAGAGAACTTGATAGAATCAAGAAGAGTGATAAATAATATTGTTGTTTGGATACTTGTAGAAATCAAGTATGACCTATATTCAGGATCCTCGCACACATGTCAGCAGATGTGTTCATTGTAGTATGAGAGGTATTGTGAGAAGTCAAATTTTGAATGATGCTAAGGATTTGTTGAATGTTTTCATCTGTCAATTGAAATGTTTGTACGACTTGTGATGTTGATACCACTTGAAATGTCAATATGTTTTGAGATGTCGATGTAGGATGTGAAATAGAAGGCCTACTAGAAGTAGCCTTCCCCTTGTATTGTGATGACATTGTGTTGATTATGGTAGCCAAAGTAGTATTGATAGGAGTCATGGCCTTGACAACATTATGATAAAGTAAAGAATCATCATAGTTTACTAGGATCGTGACTCCATCTGTGACAAGATTCATGAAGATTTCAGCCTTTTTTTGTGTAATGTCTTTCTCTACCATCTCCAAGTTGTAAGGGTCTATGAGGAATTCATTCATGTGAGGAGATGTATCAATTTGATTGACAATTTCTTCTTTAGGCTCATTGGTGATGTCTATAGTGGGAACCTTGGTGCTCCCAAGGAAAGTCGTAGCAAATGGATTCTCATTGTTTGTGTTGGTGTTTGATGCAAACCTTCTCATGTTTCTAGCTTGTGAGTGAGTTACGACCATACAAATGTTACCTTTGGAAAGATGAAGGATAAAAGATGAAGTTTAAGAATGGTTTGGATGAAATATTTTGTGAGGGATGGAAGATGGACTAGGAGTAAATGTTTAGGACTTGTTTTGATCATGAGGGAAAGGCCTCAAAGATGTTGGATTTGGATGATGGGTTGTGAGGGAAAGGCCTCAACTGGATTGAATTTCACTTTGATGATTGGATGAAGGTTTTGGATAACCTTAGTGAAATAAAATCCTATTAATCACAATGATTTGGGTGTTGGATAATATCTTTATTCTACTTTGGATAGACTAATAATCTCAAGAAAAATAGGATATTGACTATTTATATCAATCATTCAAGACAGACAATGTTCTCAAGTAATGTAATTCAACTAGGGTTTTGCTAAGGATTGGGATCTTAATGACACCTTGATAAATATTCAACCTAAAGATTGTGATTAAAATCTTGATGAAGATGTGAAGGATTGGTTTGATTGATTGGGTTGCTCCTGATTCTGATTTGGATGTGGGTCAATAAAGACTACTAGTATGTAAGTACAAATGAATGATATGTGATCCTAAGTAAAAAGTTTAGAAAATATAGATGACTAGAAAAATAAAGGATTGATGAAGTGTGAAAGGTCTAACTCTTTTCTTCGTAAGTTTCTCTTGCAGGTTTGATGAAGTTGTGGTTTACTTGGAACTTGGCAATGAAGTTGATGACTTTGTTATTAAATATCACCATGTCATATCTATCAAGTTGTTGGGCATAAATTTGGGTTCATTTCATAACATTTTGTTGGTTCCTAATGGTTCTATTAGTTGTTTTCCTCTCTTTGTAAGAAAGGGTAGTTAGACTTTGACCTTCTTATGTTACCCTGAATCTGGCATGGATCATGAAAAATTGTAATTCTAGACTATAGGGAACCAATTTTGACAAAATGACTTCATAACCATTTAGGTGGGTCAAAATGACAAATATTTACAAGGGTAATAAGCTCACTATTTTCTAGTGGAGATGTCAATTGCAGTCAGAGACACTGATCTACGCAGATGGTGAATTGCAGGTGGAGAGGATGTTGTATGGAAATTGACTAGCCAACAAAGTATTATGTCTAAATTCTAGAGAAGTGGAGACAAGGGTCTACTCAGCACAAACGTTGATCTGCACAGACATGAATCTATGTAGACATCGATCTAGATAGAAGGCACAATTCCAAGTTTCTAAGGCTTTGACCAATTTTGACTTTTTGTTAGATTGGTTTGTTGGATCTATTTTGTGGCAAGAACAAGAACAACAAATAGAAACTTGAAAAATCATAAAATGTTTAAAATTTAAAATATTTTTTCAAAAATCATTTTCATTGGTTTAACGTCGAACAATCACTTTCTACCTAAGGAATGGTTACAATTTAACACATTGTAATCCCACATTCAGCAACCTCCAATATTTATATATCGTACCCTTGTACATTTTGTCCCTTTCAATATAAGAGGTAAGCCAATGTGGAGATGAATGACAAAAAATGCACTTAATAATTCCTTCAATGAGTGGGTGAATGGGGGATCCCCTTGCAAGGGCTTTCCCAAATTCAATTGATGAAATCCAAAAGCCTTCACACCTCACAACCAAGGGTATACATATGGTGAGTAACTTCAAAGGATGACACAATCCTCTTGCATTACAAGTGTTAAACCAAGAATAAAAGGGTAGGCTTCTAAATTAATAGCTCATAGTTAGGTCTATGGCATCCCTTTAATAAGTTTGTATGTGTGTCACACACTTATCTCTAGTGGACCAAGTTAGCTCCTTAGGCACTATTTCATCCAATATAAACTATCATCCACACAAAATGCTTGAGGTTGGTGGTATACAATAAGTTTTTGTTCAGTGTCTTATTTATATATTGGTTGGGGTATTTACCAATTTGAGGTCATCCTTTGAAGGGGAACGCTTTCCTCCAAACATACCTCTCTAGAGGCAAAGATAAAATTATATATCTTTCTCTTACAACTAAGATATGCGAAGGTAGGGGGAGAGGATATGATGAATTTTATCTTTGCATCACATGAATTAATGGGAATTAACTTCTAAATATTGAGTGAAGACTTTGAAGGGAGTACCTCCACCAACAAAGCCTTGTAAACATGAAATACATGGGGTTCAATTCCAAAATAAAGTTAATTTAGAGAACTATGAGAAACTATCTAACATAAGACACTCCCATAAAACATTAAAGATCATCCATTCCAAGCATGAAAGTCTCTATTCTAATAAAACATGAAAATTGTACATTCAAAACATTAAATCATTCATGGGAAAACATGTAAATCTTTGTAGTTTGTTTGTTTTTGGTCTGTTAGAATAACTGAGAAGGGGGAATCAGTTATCTAGTGTCCCAAAACAAAATGTATAATCCAAAACAACTTCTTCAATTTTTGCTCCTCGGTAAACAATAATTACTTTCACTATCTGTGCTTTTACCAATTACCAGTCTAATACTTATAATTGTTACCAATCAAATCTAGTATGAAATATGCAAAGTATGATAACAAAAAAATATCACAATCAACACATAACACAAGAGATTTAATGTGGAAACCCTGTAAAGGGAAAAACCACCTAGGACCGGCAACCCAAAATTGTTCACTCTTCTGAAGTGAGGTTAGTTAAGACCCAACCCTGTTAAAGGCTTACAAACACACTATCAGGTGTGACCTTGTTAGAGGATTGTAGACTAGAAGTTATCGTCCAACCAGCATTCACTATGGGGTTGACAGGATAACAATGTTCATTCTATGAATGATACATCATAAGACTTTCAGAGTCCACTCGGTTAAGAGATTTTAACTGTGTACAATGGTTAAATATGTAACAACATGTGACTTGCCTTAATACAACTTCAATTGCAGATTACAAATCAATATTCAGTCCATACAAATCCTTCTGACCAATATTTCACTTCAGATTCAATACTGTATCAACTTACTGTCTGTCGGTAATTACTCTTTGTAGCTCGGTAATTATTCTGCATCTCGGTTCTCACTAACCAATATGATCATAATGCATGAAAAATTGTTCACATGATAATTCTGTAGTATCTTCTTCTTCAGACATCTTTTCATAATGAAATTATGTTCTCTTATATAGATGAGTAAATCATTTTCTTCTCCTCCATCAGATTTTTCCGTTTAACCACATTCATAGATTTTGTTGCTTCAAACTTTCTTGGCTGACGTGTCAATAACACATTTTAATCTGCTCCATTAGATCTTCCTTTAATTTTGTTAGCCGTCGATCTTCATAACAAACATTATCCGTTATCACTGAAATCAAGATACTTTAAAGCTCATCAATCTTATCGGCTAAACTAATCATTTAGTTCATTCTGTTCCACTTGATTAACAAAGAAATGCATCCATGAACACTGCTCTATTAATACTATGATCGGTATACACTACACTCTGTCGGTGTATACTAGAATTGCTTCATTTACCGACAACGCTGATTTGTGTCTTTCAGCTCTATACTTCATCATAGATGAATGCAACATAATAAAGTCAATATAATCAAGTCATAGACTCATCAACAAGTTACTCAATGTGTTCCTTATCCTCATCTATCATGTACATCTTTCCCCATGTAGATTTCTCTATTCTTCATCTCTTTCACCTTTCTTCAGATGTCTCGATATAGTAACTTACAAGATAAGTAATGTCAAACTAGTTGATATCAATGACAACATAATACTGATTTAATCATATTACATATCTAATCAACAACTCCTCGGTGATCTTTAATCACAGATTCTTCAATTAGATTCCAAATCAGTTGTAGTCCAACAATCTCTCCCTTTGGCATTGATGGCAACTCAAGCAATATGAAATGTACCATACACATACCAAACATATATTCTACAACTTTGTGAACAAATGTTGTAAGTCGAATAGACTTAATATGTTTAATCACTACGTTACTAACCAACATTAGATAATACAGCTTTACCATTCTGTAGTTGTGATCTTTTCTTCTCTCCTGTTCTTGCTTCTGTTCTTTGTAACTGATCTTCAATACTTTGTCTCATTCAGATTGTCTCTCCCTTAGATAGTTCTCATCGGTGCTTGTCCATTTTCATATTATTTATCTCTCCCTTTGATAGCAATGCCAAAGAAACAAATAAACAAACAATTCTATCATCCACTGTATTTCTATATACTGATGTCCCAATCAGTTAAAGTTCTCCAGACTTAATCACAACCTTGAACATGATTCAAAGTGTGAACTATGCTGCATCAACATGAATGATCTTCTAATAAAAGTAGGCTGATGCAACAACTAGATCACCTTAGTGATCGATAGATAGGGGACAGACCCCATGTCTAGTCCTTAAGTATTCAAATGTGTCCTTCGGTAGAGGCTTTGTAAAAATATCTGCAAGTTGTTCTTTTGATGTGACAAATTCTAACTTCACTTGATTCTCTTGTACCTGTTCACTTAAGTAATGATACTTAATAGATATATGCTTTGTCTTAGAGTGCATCACAAGATTCTTTGAAATATTAATAGCACTAGTGTTGTCACAATATATAATCACCGGGTCAGTGATTACCTCATTCATCCCTTCCAACACTTGCTTGATATATGCAATGTTTGAACAATTCGTAGCATCAACAACATACTCTGCTTCAGCTATAGATTGAGAAATACAAGCCTACTTTTTACTTGTCCAGGTTACAAGTCTTTCACCAAAGAAAAATGCTCCTCCGGTGGTGCTTTTTCTATCATCCACATTTCTAGTCCAATCAACATCGGTGTAAACTTTCAATTCAAACTTCCCTTCCTTAGGATACCATAATCCATAATTCTCTATTTTCTTCAGGTATCGTAAGATCCTTTTAGTAGCAACTATGTGTGATTGTCTAGGATTAGCAGAGAATCTTGCAACAATACCCACAACATGTGCTATATCTGGTCTACTGTGAAATACATACATTAACTTACCAATCATGGATCGGTAAAGTGTTTGGTTTACCTCTGTAGTTTCATCCTCCTTTGTTAATTTGCATCCAATATCCATCAGTGTTCCCACAGGTTTAGCATCTTCCATGCCAAATGTCTTTAGTACTTCCTTTATGTATTTAGATTGTGTGATGAATATCCCATCACTCTGTTGAATCACTTGTAGTCCAAGAAAGAACTTAATCTCTCCGAACATAAACATTTCAAATTCCTTTTGCATTTCATCAGCAAATGCCTTGCATACCAAATCTGAGCCTCCAAAAATAATATCATCAACAAATATTTCAGCAATGATAATAGTGTCATCAGTATCACCTTTCATATATAGATTGTTATTTTCACTTGTTCTAACAAATCCAATACTTAACAAGTAAGTATGCAGTCTTTCATACCATGCTCTAGGTGCTTGCTTCAAACCATATAAGGCTTTATGTAATCTACATACCATGTCTTTATTGTTGGGATCAAAAAATCCTTCAGGTTGTTCAATGTAGACCTCTTCTTCAAGTATACCATTCAGAAATGCTGACTTCACATCCATTTGATAGACTTTGAATTTCTTGTGTGCAACATATGCAAGTAGCATTCTAACTCCTAATCTAGCAACAGGTGCCAATGTTTCACCATAGTCAATGCCTTCTTCCTGTGCATATCCCTTGCATACCAATCTAGCTTTATTTATTGTGACTTCACCATTTTCATTCAATTTATTCCTGAATATCCACTTAGTACCAATAACATTCTTGTCTTTAGGTGGGGGTACTAAGGACTAGGTTTTGTTCTTCTCTATTTTCTCTATTTCCTCCTTCATTGCATTAACCCATTCTTCATTCTCTAATGCAACTTTCACATTTTTAGGTTCAAATTCACAAACTAGACATGTACCTTGTCTTGTTTTTCTTCTTGTTTGCATTTCAGCATGTCTGTCTCCAATGATTTGTGTCTCAGGATGATGTCTTCTGACAAAACTAGCTAGAAATCAGTTTCTCCTTTCTTGCTCATCCTGTTTAGGTTCATTTTCTTTCTCGGTAGCTCCATCTTGATCATCGGTTTGTGTTGCCTGTTGTCCTACATTGTTTCCCTGCTGACCGGTTGTCACAGCCTGTGGCATTAGTAGATACTCTAGATGTTCAATGTAAGTGAATCTACCATAGTCTTCTAGTTCCTTTGTACTTTCCTCTATGTTTTTGTCATCAAACTCATCAACACGAACATTAGTACTTGCAACTATCTTATTTGTAACCTTATTCAAACATTTATATGCTTTACTTGTAAAGGAATATCCCAGAAATATCCCCTCATCTCCTTTTGAATCAAATTTTCCATTTCTTTCATCTTTCAAAATAAAGCATTTACTTCCAAAAATCTTGAAATAACTTACAATAGGTTTGTGTCGAAACCATAGCTCATAAGGTGTTTGGTTGGTGTCCTTCTTCAGTTGTACTCAGTTAAGAACATACACAGCTGTACTGACAGCTTCCCTCCAATATGTCTAAGCAACATTCTTCTGTATCATCAATGTTCTAGCACAATCAATTATAGACATGTTCCTCCTTTCAACAATGCCATTTTGCTAAGGTGTCCTCGGTGCAGAGACCTATCTTTTAATTCCATGCTCATTACAGAAATTAGTGAATTCATCAGAGCTAAATTCACCTCCTCTATCAAATCTTAAGGATTTTATTTCTTTTCCAGTCTCTTTCTCTACCTTAGCTTTGTGCCACTTAAACATTTTAAAAGCTTTGGATTTCTCTTTCAAGAACATAACAGTCATTAGTCTAGTATAATCATCAACAAAAAGAATAAAATATCTATCACCAGAACAACTCTGAGTTCTCATAGGACCACATAGATCAGTATGAGCCAACTCAAGTATCTTCTTTGTTGAGTAGTCTTTGCTTTTAAAACTAGACTTAGTCATCTTACCTTTTTGACATTCATGGCACATGACATGATTAGGTTTTGTCAAGTTAGGCAATCCTCTAACTCTTTTCTTTTTACTAATCTTAATCATGTTGTCAAAGTTCACATGGCATAACCTTTTGTGCCACAACCAAGCATCTTCATCCTTTATTAACAAACAAGAAGACTTATCCATATCAAGATAGAATAGATTACCTCTAGATTGTGTACCAACTCCAACAAGTCTTCCTTCATCATCATAGATCTTCACCTTTTTTCTCTCAAAAGCCAATCGATGGCCTGAATTGTTCAACTGAGCCACACTTAATAGATTATAGTTCAATCCATCTACCCAGTATGCATTTTCACATTGTATTATGTCATTGATCATCAGTGAGCCTTTACCTCTTACCATACAAGGTGCATCATTTCCCATTCTCATAGATCCTCCATTATATTCAACAAGTTGATCAAACTTCTCTACATCACCAGTCATATGATGTGTACAGCTACTATCTATGATCCATGTATCATTTCTGCTTACTTTAGAGATCAGGGTTGTCTCTTCATGTTTCTCTTCTTCCTCTGAGTCATCTTTCATAGCAATAAATACAACTTCTATATCATCATCAGAGTCAGATTCAGTTTCTATATCTTCCGCTATGTAACATACCTTTTTGCCTTTATCATCTTGGTTGTCTCTATTATTGTGTTGGTAGCCTCTGTTGACTCTTCTCCCATAGCTTCCTTTAGATCGGTCTTTGGATCTATCATCATCTTTCTTCTGTGGACATCTAGTAGTGATGTGACCGACTTCTTTACAATTAAAACATGCCAAAGGTATCTTTCCTCTATACCTTCCTTTTCCTTTGAGAAATCTTCTAGCCATAAGAGCTTCAACATCATCAAGTTCATCATCGGTATGACTATCACTATCATAATTCTTATTATTCCTGCTAGACTTTCCAATCTTCAAAGAAGACATGAAAGAGGACTCAACAGAAGGAACAACACTATTATCAAAGTTGTTTAATTCAAAGGTTGTAAGTTTACCAATCAGAGTGTCAAGAGTAAGGTTGGATGTAGCTCTTGTTTCATGAATTGCAGAGATCCTGATTGCATAAACTGGCAGCAAAGTTCTGAGAATCTTACTTATCACTGTTTCATCATCAATCACTCCATCAGATGCTCTAATAGCATGTACCACCTCTTTTATTCTATTTGAATACTGCACAATGTTTTCACCTTCTTTCATTCTCATATCATCGAATCTGCCTCTCAGAATTTCAGCTCGGGCTCTTTTGACATTCAAATCTCCACTATATATCAGATTTAACTTGTCCCACATGGCTTTGGAAGTAGTGCATGGCTTAATGTATTCAAATTCAGCGTCAGTATAGGTAGCAACAAGTTCCATCATAGTAATATTGTGTTCATGCCTATCTCTCAGTTGATCAAGGGTCAGGGGACCAGTGGGCAGTTGTATGTAGCCATTTTCCATCAGATCTAGTGCAGAATTTCCAATTCTAGATATGTGCAACTTCATCCAGCTTTGCCATACTGCGAAGTTCTCTTTGTTTAGTTTCGGTACTTCCCTCTTATACATCTTGAGACCTTTTTGCTTAAGTCCTTAAAACTCCATTCTAAGCAACCACAACTCTGATACCAATTGTTAGAATAACTGAGAGGGGGGGGAATTAGTTATCCAGTGTCCCAAAACAAAATGTATAATTCAAAACAACTTCTTCAATTTATGCTCCTCAGTAAACAATAATCACTTTCACTATCTATGCTTTTACTGATTACCAGTCTAATACTTATAATTGTTACCGATCAAATCTAGTATGAAATATGCAAAGTATGATAACAAAAAAATATCACAATCAACACATAACACAAGAGATTTAACGTGGAAACCCTGTAAAGGGAAAAACCACCTGGGACGGGCAACCCAAAATTGTTCACTCTTCTGAAGTGAGGTCGGTTAAGACCCAACCTTGTTAAAGGTTTACAAACACACTGTTAGGTGTGACCTTGTTAGAGGATTTTAAACTAGAAGTTATCATCCAACCAGCATTCACTATGGGGTTGATAGGATAACAATATTCATTCTATGAATGATACATCATAAGACTTTCAGAGTCCACTCGGTTAAGATATTTTGAATGTGTACAATGGTTAAATATGTAACAATATGTGACCTGCCTTAATACAACTTCAATTGTAGATTACAAATCAATATTTAGTCCATACAAATTCTTCTAACCAATATTTCACTTCAGATTCAATACTATATCAACTTACTATCCGTCAGTAATTACTCTATGTAGCTCAGTAATTATTCTGTAGCTCAGTTCTCACTAACCAGTATGATCAGAATGCATGAAAAATTGTTCACGTGATAATTTTGCAATATCTTCTTCTTCTGACATCTTTTCATAATGAAATTTTGTTCTCTTATATAGATGAGTAAATCATTTTTTTCTCCTCCATCAGATTTTGCCATTTAACCACATTCATAGATTTTGCTACTTCAAACTTTCTTAGCTAACATGTCAATAACACATTTCAATCTACTCCATTAGATCTTCCTTGAATTTTGTCAGTCGTCGATCTGTGTAACAAACATTATCTGTTAGCTCGATGTTATATGCTTGCCAGCTCATCAATCTTATCGGCTAAACTAATCATTTAGTTCATTCCATTCTACTCGGTTAACAAAGAAATGCATTGGTGAACACTGCTTGGTTAATACTATGATTGGTATACACTACACTCCATCGGTGTATACTAGAATTGCTTCATTTACTAACAACACTACTTTGTGTCTTTCAACTCTATACTTCATCATAGATGAATGCAACATAATAAAGTCAATATCATCAGGTCATAGACACATCAAAAAGTTACTCAATGTGTTGCTTATCCTCATCTGTCATGTACATCTTTCCCCATGTAGATTTCTCTGTTCTTCATCTCTTTCACCTTTCTTTAGATGTCTCGGTATAGTAACTTACAAGATAAGTACTATCAAACTAGTTGACATCAATGACAACATAATACTGATTTAATCATATTACATATCTAATCAGCAACTCCTCAGTGATCTTTAATCATAGATTCTTCAATCAGATTCCAAATTAATTGTAGTCCATCATGGTCTTGAACAATCAAATAAAAGCTACACCACTGGATAGTCATTAGGAAAAAATAAGCTAAAACTCAAGAAATTTGTAATCAGGAAAAGAATCCAAAACATAAACACAGACATTGATCTATATAGATGCAGATCGGCAAAGATGTTGGTTTTGGAGTCAACTTAGAAATCAAAAGTAGAAATAGAATTAAGCACATGTCAAAATACATGCACTTATCAAGTGGAGATGATGATCCAGGGTGCATAGACGATGATTCGTGCGAATGTCAATTTGTGGAGATCACAATTCAAGTTGTAGTTAGAAAAATAAAATCTTTGCTAGTATCTCATTTGATAAAATCAATCTTTGTTAAAAAACCAAATGCTAAACTATTAAAAAACCATAGGAAATTAATTTAAACCAAGTTTGAAAAATTAAATTAGGTAAGGAAACCCTATGGTGGAGACAAATATCTACAGAGCGGAGACACTGATTTTCACAAATGGTGTTGCACTATACGTAAACACTAATGTGAGACTCCCAAACTTTGTAGGCTCAAAACTTGACGAAATATTAGTTAAAAATGTTAGATTCAAGACTTGGGTTCCCACCAAGCATGCCAAAATGTATGTATATTTTCTTCAACCTATGTAGTCATGCGTAAACAAGGAAAATGTTAGATTAAAACATGCATTAAATCTTAAACTACAACAAATAAACTCACACAACCTTTGATAGATCCAGAACAAGCGCACCCTAGGCTTGTTTGATTTTCTCTTTTGGGAGAATGTCAGTGTGCTCTCCTAAATACAATATGTGATCCCCAAATGCAAGCTTGAAGATGGATGAAGATATCATCATGCACTAATGGAGATAAAATAGCTCATAAAATAGTATGAAGAATTATCAACAAGAATTCAATCGAATGAAGATGAAACACTGAAGCTAATGATAGTAATATGATATCTAAGATGAAAATGTGAGTTATAATAAAATGGATTCAAGATGGTTCAATGAAATACTATGCTAAAATACTATGATATTCAAGATTCAAAAGAAAACTAACAAGTATGTACTAAAATGCTCTTAAAATTCTAGAATGAAACTAACATAATAACAATGCACTAACAATGGATGAAAATGTAAGAGACAAGGCTCCTATTTATTTGTTTTTGGGAGAGATGAGAGGGCTTGGATGAGGTGGCACCTATCTGGCATCCACATAGGATCCACATAAGGGACAGATGGACTAGAGTATGGCCATGAGTTTCTCACACATGTGTGAGAAACCTTTGAAAGTGATAGATCATTTAAGAGGGGAGACAAAGTGGAAGAGTGGGAGAGGCTCAAGGTTTCTCATGAATGTGTGAGAAAATACCAAAGAGGGAAGAGGAGACAACCATGTAAGAGTGTATGTGGCCATTTATGGAAGGTGGTTGGACACCTTGGAAAGGGTTTCTCACACATGTGTGACAAACTCATTAGGCTTAATGAGGTTAGGAATCACATAGATTAGGATAATTAATCTAGGATTAATTCAAATGATAGGTTTAGTGGGTGAGGTGATGGGTGTAGGCTAGGTTTAGGTAGGATTTAGATTTAAATTAACTTAATTAATTTAAATCATAGTTTAGAAGAAATAGGAATATGGAGGAAATAAATAAATTAAGATTTATTTAGAAAGAGGACTTATGGGGGACATGTGTTAAAATAAATTTCATACATTAGAGGGGAATGTATTTAAATTAAATTTAAATGCCTCAGGTAATGAACTTGGTTTAATTAAATAAATTTAATTAAATAGGTAGAAGCACTTGACAAATACAATTAATTAAAATCAATTATAGTGTCAAGGGGAGCATTAATTAAAATAAATTTAAATAATATAGTGTCAAGGGACATTTTTAAATGTCTATTGATACACCATCCCATACAACCAAGAATCAATCCAAGACTACAAATGATATATTTGCATAATATCCATGGTGTACTATAGCTTCATGGGTACAAGGAACCTCCATTACACTATGATCACCACCTAATGTACCTACATTGAAATTCCTCCAATTTTTGCATGTTTATACCATATAGTCACCAATTCTAACTCAAACAACATAATTTTATGAGGTAAGACTATATCTTTATTTTTTGTGGAAACCAAATCAATAAACCAATTGATTAAACTTGGGCATATTATCTAATCCATATATACACTGAAATATCTATGTATAAGTGATCCACATCTAAGTTATCAGTACAATTTGTAAATATAGATAGAATATAATCAAATATACAAATTCAAATGGACATAGGTAACCATCTCAAATAGGGAAAACTAGAGATGAAGTTGTGTCTTTTCATAACTCAAACACCAAATCATTTATAGATTCAGTTTTCTACAAACTCACAAAGTACCACAATTAAAGAAACCAACAAATAGATTAAGCACAATTGTAAGTGAACAAATCATATATTGACATCTTCAAATGTGACCCACAACAAACTAGTCAAAAAAATCTCTCTATCCCATATAAGAATTTCAAATTCAGACAGCGTGAGCACTATATAAGACCTATTAAAGTAAGGAAAGAAAAAATGGCTTTTAATTAACACTTTCTATATTAGTATTATTAGGTCCAAGATTTTTGAGAGGGGGGTGAATCAGTAATCTAATAACTAAAATATTCATAAACCATTCAACAAATTGCATCAATTAACATCCAATGCATGAATAAATAAACCATTAAATATAAACATCCACAACCATGCAACACAATAACACCACTATTTTTCTCGTAGAAACCCAACTGGGAAAAATTGCATGTGAGGATGGCACCCACAAATAATCATGCACTCTTTTTAAGTACGCTTGGTTAAGAGCTTAGCCCTATTAAAAGATTACAAAATACCTAGTTAAGAGCAAGACCCTATTAGGAGCCACCAGTTAAGGGATTTTCCTCTAGCCCTATTAGGAGCTTTACCCTCTTAGGAGTAACCTTGTTAATGTGTTTCAAACTCTAGTTAAAGATTCACCTAGTTAAAGGAATTATAAATCAAACATGTTAGAGTCTACTTGGTTAAGGGATTTATCTTGATGAAACTGTTATGAATCAACAAGTGAAAGTGATCCAAGAAAGTAGCATTCCTCCTCTACTAGTATAGATCCAGTTCAAGCTCAATCTTCGCTTCACATGTAGAACATCCAAACCCTTCAATCACACAATTGTATTTGTGATATTTTACCTCCACACATATCTCATAATACATAAAAAAGATATAAATATGTTTTCACTAACTAGGTCAAACATGACCTAATATATTTGAGTTACAATTCATTCCTGTTCAATTCTTGAACCCTAAAACGTGTTACCAATTATCATTTACAATTTCAAGTACATGTTGGCCTCTAGATCCATTGCACAATTGATTTGACAAATAAAATTTAAACCACATCACACTTTCCAATGTTCTTGCACAACTTCATGAAATTCGATCATAACAATCATAAAATTCCAACTCATCATTCCACGTCCATCTTCCACGTCACTACGATCTCTAGAGCACATAATCACTTATCACAACATGATACAACATTACCGGTTGAGGATATGACTGATTGTTCTAGGAAATTCATTTACTTTTCACCAAGTGATCTTCTTTTCATTGAAACCTTGTCTTCATGTCACCAATCATGATGCAGTCTCAATAACAACACCATAACATAGTCAAGATAACATATCCTGAATTACAACACCTGAATCCAAACCTATTTGACACAATCATCAAATCAATCCTCCTTGGCTACAACATGTTCTTCATGTTGAGCTGTCAATATTCAATTAGGGATAACTTTAAGAAACTCCCTCCTAGGAAAAAGTGTAAAATCCTAGCGAATCCTACATTATTTTAGGGGGAAATTTTTCTTAATGAAGGTGATTTTTTTTTCAAATCCATGAATTTTCATAGTTTGTATTGACAATTTTTTCCCTGCCGAATGAAAATTCAATAAATTCCTGGTGAATTATATAGTAATGTGGGGGAAAATATATATTGTATGAGGCAATTTTTTTCTTTTGAAGTAAACAAATTATAATGAGGCAAATGATTTTCTTTTGAAGGGAAAGAAATTAATTGTATTGGCAAATTTTATGTACCGTTTGAAAATTTATTTATTTTATTAGCTAATCATTCGTTATTTATGGGAAAAAAAAATATTTGCAATTTTCAAAAGATGAGACGTGATTTTATTGTAGAGTCAACAGTGTTATCTACTATCAATAAACACAGATAGTCACATCAACATGTAACCTAACAGTAACATCTATTATTTTATAATGTTAAATGTATTATTTGAGACCGTCTGATGATCCAAGGTCAATGATTGACTTTTAATTTCGGCCCCAATTTCTTGAAGGAAATAAAGTTCTCTAGGAAGTCACCAAAATGTTGACACGTATCAAATTAGGGTTGTCAACTTGTTTGCAGACTCAACATGTTGGTATTGATAAGCATGACCACTCACATCAACACATAACTTAACATCCATCACTTTATAATGTTAAATGTATTATTTGAGACTAGTTGATGATCCTAGATCAATCGCCAAAGTTTGATTTTGGCCTCAATCTCTTGAAGGAAATAAAGTTCTCCAGGAAGTCACCAGAATGATGACATGTATCAAACCTTAACCTGCACCATAACCATGATTGTTGATTACAACATCACATGTGAAGGGTGGATAATGTTGCACTGTCCTATAGTGCACCAACTTGTAACTCATAACTCAGTAAGAAATAAATGCCTTGTTAGTGACAAGAGACATTCTTTAATTGCCATCCACTCAACACGCACCACTTCCAAATTCCTACAGATGATATTATCAATTTCTGACATGTATGCATTTATGGGAAAGATTTACATGCAGATATGAAAGATTAAGGATAATGGATTTAAATTTCTCACACGCATGCATTTATGGGAAAGATTTACATGAAAGATTAAGGACAATGGATTTAATATGCTTAAAGAAAATAATTAATTGCTATTTATCAATCAAGGGCTATTTATAGATGATCTAGCTTCTTTTTTCCTCAATTCATATTTGCTAGATAAATTGTTGTAGATGCCTCTAGTTTAGGTCATTAGTCTGTAAATAATTTAATTTTTAGGTTTCTGAAGATTTAGATGGACACTCCTATTACGCTTAGATGTAATCTGAGGAGGCCGAGAACGCATTTTTGGGCTCCTTCTCAGATGAAACCATGGAATCATTTTTTAGGGAGGGTGGGACTTTCATAAATGAGGTTATTAAAATGGTGTTGGGAAAAGAGTTTCTACGCAATGAAGATAGGCACCGAGTGAACATAGACATTACATCCTGATTTTTGGCATCTCTTCTCGACCTCAGAGGAGAAAAGGTGGACATGTTGATGTTGTTGAGGAACTTTTTCAAAGAAGAATACCTGGGGGACAACATTAATGTTTTCATGTTTGCAAAAATAGGGGTGGGGATCCCTTGGGAAAGGGAAATACCCAAGCTTCTCCTCCTAGGACAGAATGTGGCCGTGCAACCTTTTCTATTGGGCTTGAATGCTAGGCAGTTGAAGTGCCATAGGAAATAGGTGCTGATTGCTAGGGATTTTCTTCGTAAATGGTTTTTTCTCGACAAAGTGGAGGCGGGGAAATATGACTGGCTCGATGAATTCTCATAGTTAATACTCTTTGGAGAATTCTACTTAGATGCGAGAGAAAATCACTAGTGTTACCCATGGCCCGTCATCCCACTTTTTTAGTTTTTTTGATACAATCATAACACATTTTTTGGTTTTTTTTTATACAATCATACCACTAGACCACTGGCACTGGTCCACTATTAGTGATCTAGTAGGTTTTTCTTTTTACTTGACAATGTAATTACTAATTTTATGAAAAAAATAATGAAAATTTTGCAAGTTCATTTCAATTTGCATTTTATGGGTACAAAAAATGATTTTAGACTTCTTTGTGATTGTAATATTTTAATTAGTTTCTTTATCTGTGTATTAGACATGTAAGTATGTTTCAGTAGAAATAAGGAAGTGATGGTATTTCCATTTTTAAATCTGAATATTTAAAATGTCATCGCCTTCTCGATTACTATCAGAATTCCTAAATTAAGATAACCATTAATTGAAGTTGTATGAACTTTTTACCCAATTAATTATCGATATAAAATTGTAAAATTATAAATTATTTGGTCTTCACTATTTTAGAATTTAATGTAAATGAAAAATAATTTTATTTAAATTTAAGAAATTTACGGCATATGGTGTATTTCGAGCTGAAGGGGAAATAAAACCTAATTTTTGCAAAACTCTTCTAGAATCATGACACATGTCCACTCAGGTTGGCATCATTCGTCGATGAGGTGTGACTAATGACAAGGCAAAAGTGAATGGGACCCGTGACATCTGAAAGTGACTACAATGATCATTGGATGAGCACAAATCAACAATGTAAGGTGTATTTCAAACTGAAAGGGAAAATAAACCCCATTTTTGCAAACCTATCCCAGAATCATGACATGTGTCCACTCACACGGTTGGTGTAATTCAAAGATGATGTGTGAGGTCAAGTGACTAGGTGACTACTAACAAGCCAAAAGTGAATGGGACCCGCAACACCTAACAGTAACTACCAATGACCATTGGATGAGCATAGATCACCTCTTTTTGCAAATGTCACCCAGAAACAAGGCACGTGTCATGATTTAACACTCAACTAAGTATAATTAAAATCTAAATTGGATTAAAACTAAATATTTAATAAATGTAATAACTAATAAGCTCAATTTTGGGTCTCCGACTGAATTTGTAATGTCAAACGATTAAGTGACGTGTGTGTTAGTGACATCAGATATCAGTCTTCAGAAAGAAGCAATAAAATTTAACACCAGTCATGATTGTACAATTTTTTCCCTTTAGGTTTTCAATCTAATTTTTTTAGTTGTAACTAGTATTGGAGATTCAAAAAGGGGTTACAGCTTCTAAGTTGAGGAATGCACCAGAGTCTCTTATCTCTCTGCCCACTCATAGTCTTCTCAAATTGAAATTATGGGTAAAATCCTGAACACCTATGTCCCACCATTTTAATTTTTCAAATCTCATGGTTTACTATTTAGATTGTAGAACTAGAATTAGGGTTTAATTTTGAATCACACCTATGAATTGTAGTTGAGTAGAATTATTTGAATTTTCCTATGAGTAAATACCATGATGGCCAAAATAAATACCATGATTACGAGTAAAATTCAAAGACAGGAGACATAGATAATAGACTTCCACAATATGGTTAAAACATCAATTTTCACTGATGAATTCCATGATATTCATGATCTTGTTATCCATGGAAATAAGGGAATAATGGAAATTAGATTTGCACTTGAAAATAAGTGGAACAATCCAAAGAAGGATTCAAAATTTTATCCATTTAACAACATGGTAAAGGCAACAAAAAATAAAATAGCACTGTGGGTTGCTGGGTTTGCACACATAGCATTACCTCAAGTATTCCCTTGCCCATAAATTGTCATGGTCTGTGCCAAAAATTATGATGAAAATAGAAAAGCAATTATGAATAAAAATACTCAAGAGGAAATTTTGTCCATAACCGAGAGTGAATTTTCTAGTCTATTGGACCTAGGGTTTGAACAACAAAACTCAAATGTACACATTGACCTGGGAAAGTTGGTAGAGGATTATGAAAAAATAGATGCAACACAGAAAGATTCATATATCAGAGGACTAACAAGCGGTTCTAGTCTGAATCCAGATCATAAGACTCCTTATGATTTGTTGGAAATATTCAAGAATTAACCAAGTTACTGAGAGGGGAGGGGTGAATCAGTAACTTCAAAATTTTCTTTCAATATCAGATGTATTAACATATAGTTCACTTTATCCTTTTGCATATAGAAAGCATGAAACATAAAAGCATTCACAACAATGACACATAGATTTGGTTACCCAGAAACCTTCCAAAAGAAAGTAAAACTGGGGTGGGGATGAAACCCACAAAGCTTTAATACTGCAGTATAAAGTTGGCCGGTTAAGGCTTACATTGATCACTTCTGATGATCTGCCCTGCTAGGAGCAATAAGGACTGCTAGGTCCACCTTGTTAGAGGATTTACAAACATACAATGAAGTATGCACTCGGTTAAGATATTTTACAAAGACTGTTAAGTCTACCCGGTTAAAGGATTTCAAGCTGATTCACCTGTTAGGATGAAACAGTAGATCTCTTACTTGCAACTGTACTTGCTGATTGAGATTCTCTGATGTATTGATCACCTTCTGTGATGGATAGATCTTTGCTACTTCTTATACTACTGTAGCCCTTTTTAATTTGCTTATCTTTGCCTTTTTCTCTTTTTCATATTCATCTATTTGGTATTTGTACAACATTGTTTATATACAAGTCTAAAGAATTAATTACAATTACAAAGTCGGCTTGACCAATAAACATAAGTGCTACTAAGTCAGCCCAAATATGGTTACACGGTTCCTGCAAACTAACTCAGTGACTTTTTGATACTCGGCGTCCACTGCATTACTCGGCATCATCATGCACTTGGTAGAAGTGAAGGCTCGGTTCATACTAACCACTCGGTAAGCTTTGAACTTGGTAAATACTTGTGACTCGGTAGACATAATGTTACTTGGTTTACATTGTCCTGCTCGGTTTGCACTGTTCTACTCGGTTTGCACTGTTCTGCTCGGTTTGCACTATTCTGCTTGGTTTGCACTGAGGATGCAAATAAGTGTTGTCACTAGTGGCAATCCTACTTAATGCCAACAATGATTATGATATTTTTGTGTAATGGGTTTAGGATAGTATTTCCTTGCTAGCATGTTGTTTGGGATTGGATAGTAACAAAGAAGTGGGTGCCAGCATTCTTGAAATACTTTTTCATATTCATTGTGAAAATGAACCAGTAAAATATAGTTTATTGAGCACATTGTTCATTAAATGCAAGAACAATTACTAATGATTAAAAGAGGTTCACATAAGACATTTAGATTCACAACCTACTTGTGCTATCTTCTCTTAGCAAAGCACCATGCAATATTTTAGACAAAGAAGCTTTGTAGTCAGGTCCAAAATCCAATATATGAATGGACACCTGAGATAAGGATGATTGATAACAGAAGGAACTACAAAAATTTTGTAGCCTTCTTTTTGGCACCAATGTATCATAAAATTATAGGCACTCCAATGCCTAGATTTCTTGTTTCTTGTAGAGATTGCATTCAATTTGAAAGTCAAATACAATTGGTTGATTGGTACTTCATGGAAGAGTACACTATGTTAAGGTTTTACGGTTCAGTGGTAGAACCCTACAAACTTCCAATACATGTGACAGAGAGGTTATTTGCATTGGAATATGTACAGAAGATGGAGAACACAAATGTACTCTTTAATGGTTAGCAAAAGAAAATGATATTTCCTTCCTTGCATTTCTCATTTGGAACAACATAATTGGAACAACGCTTAGAGAGAATGGGAATTCTACAACCAAATGTCAACATGAGAGTATGCCATTGATAGAAAAATTTAAAAACATGGAGTCCTGAGATGAGGTCAAAAAAGAGATGGAGAAATACATCATTAAAAATAATATTTCAATATAGGAATTGTCATAAAAAATTATGGCATTGTACAAATAGAAAGGACAAGTGCAGCCCACAACATCGTACAATTTCTACTAGAAAGTTGCTCAACCATCTAGAAAATCTATTCCAAAAGACCTAGTGGATGAATGAACAGATGGTAATTGGACTCAAACCAAAATTTATGATTTTTGGGAAATGAGGAAGAATATCGACGAGCCAAAGACCTTTACTTATCTTTATGAAGTGGAAGAGGATAAAATATTTAGTGAATTGTGGAATAAGGAGCATCCAACTAAAGCATATAACCACATCAATGATTATCATCCAAATAATGAGTATGATTAGGATTGTGTGAATCCCACATCCATTAATGTATATTCAATTATTAGTGGAGTTGATGTGTCCACAAAAGAAAAATATACCAAAGGGGAAGATATTTTAGAAAAAATGGGCTATCCAGGTTGGGGTGGCTTGGGTCCCAGATGACAAGGGATTTGGTGTCCACCTATCCTACCAGTTCCACCAAAATATGGTGAGAAACTAGTCCTTGGAGTTGAATCATCAGATTCATCAAAAAAAAATACTACTCAGTCTCATACCCTTGCACTTTCATTTGTTCCAGCTTCAAATCTAGTTCTACCTATTCCAAGCACTCAAATTAAATCTGAATCAAGTGCCACTCCCATTGGTGTGGATATCAAGGGTAGTACTAGTGGTCTGAAAAGGAAATTACAGGTGGACATGGGATCAGTGGATCCCAGAGATCAAGACAATGTAAAGAAGCAAAAGGTTATGACAAGTACAACAATGGCAATGGTGACTGTGAGTCCAACAATTGCCACACCTTCAGGACAAAACACTCAAAACAGTTCAAAAACTCCACTTGTAATGGGTCAGGGTGTTTCTAATCCTCATGGTGGAATTAGGAGAACCACATGCAACATACATGGAAGCTCGTACATCACTACAACTGCTATTTCACCTTTCAAACATTCAATTGTGTCAGAAAACCCTAATTTTTGTTACAATGATTTTGTAACTAACTTTGAACAATAAAAAAATAGGAATAGACAAAATACTAAGACATTTAAGAGGGATGAAGTTTCTACAGCTCGTGATGCAAAACCTACATCGAATAGGTTATTTCCCACATATGACCCAAAGAAATAAATGAAGGATTTCATGGTTGTTATGCCCCCAGCTAGAGATAAACAATCCACTAGAGAGTCAGTTAGATCCATCTGAATTTCAAGTTAGCACCTTCCAAATGTATATCCAAAATTAAAAATGTGGACAAGATAAATGTGTCGAAAATGACCAACCAAGTGGTCTATAGTTTAGTGATGAAGTTGGAGAGAGAGAAAGGAAATCTTTAGGGCACAATAGATAAGTTAAAGGAAGACTTGGAAAGTGCAAAGGCAAAGGAGAAAGCAGCAGAGAATAGGTGCAAAGAATTAGAGAAAGGGATAAAAAGTTCATCCTCTAAAGAAGCAATTGGACAACAAGAACATATGGATGTAGAACTGAAAATTCTGAGGGAAAATTTGGAAGAGAGCAATAAAAAACTTGGGGATGAAAAAGCCTCTTCATTAATTTTATACAAATGCATGGAGACTATGACACATGCAATAAATAACTTAAATAAAGAATTGGAGAATGAGAGGGTAAAATAAAAACATTGGGAAGAGAAAGCAAAACAATGGGAAGAGAAAGTAGAGAAAATTAAAAAAAACATAGTGAACACTAGTTGTCAGAAATGAGAGAAGAGATGAAGAAGGAAAATAATACAATTAAAACTTACAAAAATATCTTAAATGATCGAGTAAATAATACATTCAAGCAAATAACAAAAGACTTTTGAGGGAAAATAAAAGTGACTACTAATAAGTTGTGTGATTGGTTTGAATTGAATGAAAGTCTTAGAGATGTTTTTGGGAAGCTCAAAGAGCACATTGAGAAGAACAAAAAATTTTGTCAAAGACAAAATACTACAAAGAAAATTTTGCAACAAATCAACACAACCAATGAAAGGCATTTGGCTAGCAAGGGAATTCATGATCACATTCGTGCATCAATAAAGACAGACTCTATCTTTCAAAAATGTTAGAAAGTAATGGAAGGAGAGGAAACTTTGGCCTTATTTGGGACAAAGCTTGCTAAGATGAATAAAAACCAACCAAAATGATAGGTCTTGGTTTGCCGAGTCCTGGTCCTATTAACTCATCAACGAATTTTGTTGGAAGAGAAGCTTACAAAAAAAGTTGAAGGATATAATGACGTCTCATTTAGGAAAGCTTCCTCAGGACACAACTCATGAAGGCATTGCAAAGTGCATCAAACCATTGAAAATTTTGAATGCAATATTGGAAGGATCATTGCTTTCAAGTCACTCTTCCAAGTATGGATGGCTGACGAGGTTGGATGGCTGACGAGGTTGCAGGTCATTTACTATAACTTGACAAATATTGACCTTCCAATTGATGCAAAATGGAGCATACTAACAAAATGGCAGAATCATCTCATCAATCATAGTATGTGAAATTATTTTCAGTTTCAATCATCTCTATATTTTTTTCTAATTGCTTGAATTGAGTTTAAAGTAACAAGTTTGAACTTTGTTTTTTGAACATGATCAATGTAGCAGATGCTATTGCTAATTTACTAAACCGGCCTATCAAATGTAGAAATGCACAGTTGTAGAGATGTTGTAGCTATCTTACTAATTTTGATTTTGAGACTTCACATTAGGAAAATTGGACCTGAAGTTTTTGTTTCTCCCTCATTTCTATAAAAGGGAATTCAGGAGCATTGGCTAAGGGTAAAGAAATTGAAATTGGGTATTGAGTCATTGACTTTTGTAAATAGAATTACAAAGTTGTGTTCTTACTACTATTAATGAATTAATTATTACATTGTATTATATTTGTAAATAAATGAATGGGAATCACTATTTCTAAGAATTGTAACATATGAATTGCTATGTTGTCAAAAAAAATAATGAAAATCTACAAGAATTGTATCATATGAGCTTAATAATGGAAATGAAAACTATTATTAATTGTATAATTGAATCTTGATGACGTTATCAACCACATTCATGTTTTTGACATTGGAATATGCTATTATGCATGATTGATGATGAGATATAGAAACTGACAGTAGACTACTGGAAAAAGTTTAATAAATACCTAGGACCTGCTACTTCTACAATGGTTCAAGCTGCCACATCATATCATTATTAGGATCCTCAGATTCATCAAAATCAACTTCATAGCTTCCTTGGTTCTTCAATATGTTTTCTTCACTCTGCATACCTTCGCTTAACTGATGTTCACCGCTAGCAATACCAGAACTAGTACATGAGTCAATGACATCATTATCTCTAGAACTCCCACTTTGGTTTGAATGTTTCCCAACCCTCTTCTCTCTACAATTTCAGTGCCCTTTTGTAAGGAAAATTATTGACTTCATACCTAGATGTATAGAGCCTCAAGCAATTTTCCAAATTCTTGTCTAGTTTGTTTCTTAGCTTTGACTTTAGGAATCTCAAAGCACTGAAAACTCTCTCATCCTCCACTGACCCCAATATCATGGTCAGACATAAATCAACAAGCTTGAAAATTTTTGATATTGAATCAATCAACATTTTGCTCTCAACTATATTTTCCAAGGCCTTGTTATCGACCCATCTTCGTGGGGGTTTCACATAATATCATATTGATCCCTCATTGTCTGTGAAAAATGACCTGATTGCTCTCTCAAATGAGATTCATCTAAAATTTTATTTAGAGTTCCTCCATTTAACTCTTTGGTTTTGCAAAAATTATCTATCAAAGTTAGTAGCCTAGTTAAAAAATCTTTCAAATTGTTCATACTCCAATATCGAGGAAACACAATAGCCATGGATTCAAGTAGTTTGACTGGAGGGAATCTTTCTCTAATCTGTGAGGAAAGATCATAGGAAATGTACTTCATAGAAGCTATTATAGATTCAATGATCTTGGTAAAGTCTTCCCTTGTAACACTTTATAGTCGCTTCATGGGGATCTTTCCTAGTTCCTCAGACTCGAACCTGGAAAAGTAGTGCATTGGTATCTCAACTCTGTGAACTTCTACACATAACTTCCTATTTGCACCAATCTTTAAAATGTTATCAGGATTTCCCAAATCTGTTATTTTCAGCCTACTGGAAAATTTTACATCATCATATGATCAATAGAGATTATCAAGCATCATGCATATCAATTTACACATTGCATAATATTCTGAAATATACATAGCTCTTTTCTGGGCCTTTTTCATTATATTTTTCATTTCCTCAAGCATGGGGAGAAGACTTACTAATGTTAAGAGTGTCTCTACATTACTTAACATTCACAGTGCAACATAGGAAATTTTGGTAGCCCTACTTCATGACTTGAGTTAATTAGACCAAGCAATGATTGATATTCTGAAAAAACTTGATGTGCTGGTCCATCCAAAGAGATCCATCTGGTATCATTATCCTTAAGAAGCTTGTTCTTGTCGGTTAGTCCTTCGGCAAAGTGTTGAAATTCCCTCAATTGTTTCATACTTTAACAGAAGTATTGGTAGAGATATTTGATTAAAAGTTCAATTTTTTGTACTGGAGCATGCTTGCTAACAACTCCAAAAGCTAGATTCATTATGTGGGCCATGCAGTGAATGGGAGTAATGTAAGGTGTGCAAGAAGATTGTATCTTTCTACAAAGACCACCCCTGTGGCCTTGCATTATTGAAGCTCCATCCACTCCAACACACACCAACTTTTTGACAATCCTTATGTCATTTATACCTCCATATTCAATTAGATAACTCTTTACTAGTTCAAATAAATATTCCTTTGTCACATTATCCTTCATTTTACAACAGTTAGTAGATGAGGTTGGCAGACAAAATTGTGTACAGTATGAACATGCATGTATACCTAGGAATTATTATCTACTACTATAACCTCATCTAAAGACAATGCATTAAAATTTGACTCTTTAATTTTTGCCTTTAGATCCTCTTTTTCAACCGCGGCAAGACAACTTGCCATTCCCATCCACTGTTTACTGACCAGTGACTGTTAGGATAGTTACAAAATTTCAAAAAGTGTAATAAAGCACTCAATGATGGGTAGTCTTTCATAGGACTCTCTCTAATCAAAATATTAAAGACAACACTAAAGTGAACATCTTTTCCCATTAGTTCTACTTCCAATGCTTTTCCAAAACAAGCTTCAATAGAGCCTTTAACTTCACTAGGCTTCATCTTTATATTTTGTTGAAATTCAAATAATTCTGCATTCCTAACATGATGAGATTCCTCCTTTGTTTTCCATCTTATCACTTATTTTTGAACTCCATCTATGGTTCTCTTTTCATAAACTTTACCCATATGCTTCTCTATAGTGTCTATTTTTAGCTGCAACCTATTTTCCTTCTTATTTATCTTGGTGAAAATCTTACATCTGCATTCTACCGGAGGCTCACCTTCAATTGGATTGTCCACTGGTCCAATGAATGGATACTTTGACACCCATTCTACTTTAAAATTCCTTGGAAAATCCCACATCTGATCTTTTTTCAATTCTCTATCATTCTTTGAATTATATTTTCTTTTCTTCTTCCCCGAACCATCATTTTCTCTGACATTCTCAATCTCATCCAAGTTGATTATATCATTATGGCTACTTTGGGTATTTAACTAAAAATCTTCTTCAAGTTCATCATGATATGAGATATTAGGTTCACTGACTTCTTCAATATGTCGTGTAGGTTCAAGTTGTGAATCTTGAAAATCTTCTTGTGATGAAGTAGCTTCCTGATTTTGGCCAAAAACATTTCAAACACCATGACCAATGTACAATGATAAGGTTTTACATTTTTCTAGCCCCTCTTGGATTTCCCCATATGTGGGAGCCTTACCCTTATTCTTGTTCGATATCTTGATTCTTCAATGAAATAAAGGCTACCAGCCTACCAGTGCAAAAAAAAATGTTTACTTGTTATAAAATTAACAATAGAACTATAATATATATAAATATGATCCATTGGCCCTAAAATCATGTCTGAGCTCTCCTTGGTCACCATTGTTCACTAAATGGTCCCCACTAAATAAGAATGAACTCAAAATTACATAGTCACAAAATAATAATCACTTACCTTTGCCTTAAATTCAATTATAGTCGCTACTCGCTAATGCACTCAAGAGTCTGAACTTCACTATCGCTCAAATTGAACTGAACCAAATTGTGTACAATAACACTGATCTATGAATGTATTTATACTAATCCTTTTTTGGAAAATTTAGTGGGAGGTATTAGGTATACAAATATTTGGAGAAGTCCACATAATTATAACATGTCTTTTGTTATTTTTGAGGTGATTATGGGTCATCCAATACCTTGGTATGATAAATAAAGTTGGCGAAAATGTGTTAGTTTGAGACACGCGTTCACAAAATGCCAGGAGAATTTGGGGCCGCCTATAAATATATATGTATAAAACTATTGGTGAATATAGGTCATCTATTTGTGTCCACTTGGAAATTATAGGTGAATGTTTAAAATTTTATGTGTCCAAAAATTATATTCCATTGGTGATAATGTGAAAGAAATGAAGAAAATTAAATAAACTGATGGGCGATGGGCCCAGGCATTGGACCCAATATTAATAAAATTTAGGCAATAGGGTCAATCCAATATATGCATTATATTTGCCAAATCCTGAGTTGCCGGCATGCGACATTCACCAAATGGCAAATAATAGCCACTAAAGTTTTCAATGTATTCAATCAATCATAAGTCACAACATACATATGATAAACCTGTGTGGTCATAGATATAGCATCTAGAGACATCACTTAGTCTACCATTAAGATCACACACTCCAACTCTTAACGCATAACTAAATCAAACCATTTGAACATACATCATCATAACAAGTACACTATCAACCGACAAACACTAAGTTGACATCAATGAAAACATCATAACTGATCAAACTATCATCAAAACTGCACCAAAATCATACTATAACATTATCAACTTATCTCTGCATCAAATATGCCAACATTCTATCCAAAATGAAGATATTACAAAATAAATGATAGCACAATGTAGTTATCAATAAAGTAAGCACTCTTATTTCTCTCTCAACGAAACTAATTTTTGAAACAAGAGATTATCTCATAGAGTGTGGCCTCTAATATTTAAGACCAGCCTCTTAAAAGGGTTAGCTCCCTAGGAGTTTCAACTATTCTACTTAATTTGTTGGAAAATGGGAAAATAATGACATAAATAAAACCTACATTTATAGGGGTGATATATCAAATTGGTTTCAAACTTATATTGTTGTTTAGATACACAACTAACTACTGAGAAGACAACTCTATGCACAACTAATAATATTTTTACATGTCATGCATTAGTACTTCATAGGAAGGTCATGATATTAACTATCTTAGAAGGAAAATAAACATTCTTTTAAAATTTTGATTGTTATCATTTACATAACATATAACCTACATAAAACATATATTTTCTACCCAAGTTATTGATAATGAGACATAGTTCCAAGTATTTTTACATAAATCATAACAAAAATACATCATTTTTTTTATAACACACAATAAAACAACTTCTTATGAAGGAAAAATAACTAATCTTTATTGATTGAAGGGTGCACAACAATTAAGATAGTTAAGAACTAACTAGAAAAAGAAACTTAAGGTTTCACTTTATAATGTGCAACAATATTCTATATTAAAGGAAAATGTATTGAAAAAGAAGACATGTATTACAATAGCTTATTTAGTCAAATGCATTTGGGAACCCTACTAATGTGTCTCTATTTTTTAGGCCTCAAATGTGTCCCAAAGTGATGGCTTCAAAATGAAAGTCTTTTATTTTGACCCACCTAATGATGAGGGCCCTCAATAAGCTTGTAGATTCTCTCAACTAGCTCTAATTGAGTCAAAATTTCCTCCTCAACCTCTTGAACAAGTCACCAACCTCCTCCTAGATTCTCTCCATATTTTTCCAAAAAAATTTACCTCTTCAAATTGTTATAACATGTAATTTCTTGTTTATAGGACATGTGTTCAAATTAATTAATAAATTAAAATTATGACAATCCTCTAAAGGTTAAAATTTTCCTATGGCCATTTATTTTTAGTATTAGTATCCATCCATTTGGTTCTCATACATCAAATAAAAATCTTAATATTTTTCATTGAATTTACCTTGGGTATCTTCAATGACTAAGTTTTCCTCATGAAGATTAGTATCATTCTCTTTCTCATGAAGCCATACTTCAAATTATTTTTCATATCTAGACTTTATTTTCTCAAAGAACTTAACATATTACCCTATCCATGGATTGTCTACATAGTACTGACAATGTAATGGAATATTACATGGGTTTTCATTTGAGTTTTTTTTTATCATGAGACTATCATGTGGAGTGATTCCTACAACTTACTTTTACCCAAACTCTCTCCACTATACACTAAGTTTTATTCTTGAGATATTTTTCCATTAATCATTACTATTTATAATATAATATAGTCAACTTATGGCACATATGTATCTCTATCTTCCATCAAAACAAATACCTAAAGAAGATTTTTCATGTTTGACATTATCAACATGTTTGACAAGAATTGTTTGTATGGGTTTAGACAATGGATTCGATACACCCCTCAAACCTTGAATATTGTCCACATTATGCCCTACTTCATGTAATGAAGACCTCTTCTATCTTCAGCTGGCCCCTCAAAGTGACCATACTTTTTTCTTCTTTCTACTCAACTTCAAATTGTAGCTTTTGGTTTTTCATTTATTCTCTTACTTTATCCTCATACATTCCCAATTTCCTTTGACAATGTCCTTCTAACTATCACATATCTCTCAGTATAAGATATTATATATACTTCAATTATTAAGAGTTTGTATCACACCCCCCACAATTTTTTAGGATTTTTTCTACACTTGTGTAATGTTGGCCTTATGTTTCTTCTTTTCTTATGAATCATAGCTCCACTAGATAAAATAAAGAATCATAAAATAATTATTTATTTTGAAGTCCCTCTTGGTTATTAGGATTTGCCTCCTTTTCCTTTTTTCCTACATATGTCCCCTGCATATATAAATTCTTCCTAGTTATTGCATCAATTTTGACTAAGGTGTAAAACAAAGACATGATTTCATAAGATTTTGTTGGGAATCTATTCCTTGAATAACCACATGTTTTGAAGGGTATCCACAACTCAAATGCGAATAATGAAGACATTATTTACATTTTGTATCATCAGAAA
>BSBK01012531.1:770000-997500 GCA_027943335.1 Chamaecyparis obtusa | reverse complement strand
ACTAACCCCTCTTTTTGTGTCTTTTAGCTTTGTCTTTATTTTCTTTGTTTTTACACCCTCGTGCATGTATGTTGAGTTAGAATCCTTGGCCTAGGGGCTCATGTCATCAACTAAGTGATATTCTACCTCGTTGTGATCCACTGGAATCTTTCTTCTAACTTTACCAAGAGTTTGCATCAATTCCATACTCTTGCTAAAGTGGGGGCTATATGTATCATCGTAAAATGGAAGCGCTTCCATTTAGGACTGGTTTAGCCCTCCGAGTAAGTGGTTTGGGGTCATGTTAAATGCCTTGAATAGGTCTTTGACTTGGATTTGGTTTTTTCCCTTGTCCTGTCCTATTTTCCACTTCTTTTCTGCCTGTTTCTGGCATCCTACTATGTGAATTTGAGGTTCTTGACTTTAGGGTCAAGGTCAACCTTCTGGGTCAGGGTTGACCCTGACCTAGGGTCCAACTTTGAAATTCTGAAGGTTTTCAGATGTTAGGTTTTAGAAATAATTATTTTCCCACTTTCGGGTCGGCTATTTCGGGCTTCAAAATGGTAAAATCTTAAATGATATTTAATTAGGTCCACTCCTAGGGGTATAGGCTTAATGGAAATTTATTTCTCCTATGTCTACCTCTCTAGAATTTTGTGCCCTAGACTAGTATATAAGGAAGCCTTCTCCTCTCACTTGGATATGAAGAAAAATAAGAACAAGGTGTAGAAAGAAAGCATTCAAGCAATCATCTATATTCAAGCATTCAAGCATTCAAGTTCTCTATTGAAGATTAGGGATTCAATCATTCGAGCCTTTGAATGGATTTTGTTCAAGCATTCAAGATTCATTATTCAAACCCTAGATCTATCCATCATGGTGGTGTGATCTTCCTTCAAGATCCTTTGTTCATCTTCAAGATCTATTCATTCTTCCTTCAAGGTGGATTCCAAGCATACAATCATGGAGGTTTTGATTTACATTTATGATTTTTAGTGTTAAGTCCAATCTTTCATATTAACATACTTGTTTACATTTTAAATACAATTGCATATCTATTGAATATCATAGCTTCATTGTTAGATCTAATTCTACTACTTGCTAGCATTCTCCATTTCAATTCTATTTCAAGGTTAATTCAAAAACTGGTGTTTGACCAAGGTAAACCCCTCATCTAAACAAAAAAACCATTTTTCTTGTAGGAACAGGTGCGGAACAACGAATTACAAAGCAGATTCAGATACCCTTTTCGGCAAAGTTTCAAGATTCATGAACGAAATTTTTGTCAGAGCAACGCAAGTCAAGTTCAACATAAAGGGGTCAAGGTCGACCTTCATTTGGGTCAAGGTTGACTTGGTTCAGAAAAGCAAAAGATTTCTGGGTTTTCTCCATCTCTGTATTTTCATTCCAAATTTGGTTGCAGAATTTCCAGAAACTCACTATAGACACCAGAAAATAGCAATTTCCAGATTTGCTAGATTTCAAGGTAAGTGTTTTATTTTATCCTAATCTTTCTGATTTAGTGTTTTACTTTATAATTAAGAAATTAGATCCCCTTTCCCTTCTTATCCATAACTAGTTGATTCCTTTTTGTGTTGATCATCTCCTTTCGGTTAATCAATTGGGATCTCCTTGTCTTGGATTAGGAGGTAATATATGTCCACAACATTTCTCATCACACAAATCCCATATACCATATATATATATATATATATATATATATATATATATATATATATATATATATATATATATATATATATATATTACACATTCATTAGGAAATTTTTAATTCCATTAATACTTTTTCTATGGTGAATCTATAAATCCTTAAGGAGGTTCTCTATATTACTTTAAACTTTTTTTAGAATCTTCACCTCTAATAGATTAAAAGAAGATTGAAGAGGTGGACACACTAATATTTGAGTTGGTAATTCGTCTTTTGAATCAAATCCATTTTTCCATGCTTCTATAAGTATATTAGCATATTGAAAGAGAATGAACATCCTCAAAATCCTTCATCTTGTCCTTAATGTAATAGAAAACAACAATAAAATGTGTGGCCATATCTTTTAAGCTCTTCCCTTTATTAAGTTTTAAATAGTCTTGAATAGAAGGGATTTGTAGACCAATGTGTCACCAAAAAAATATTTCAAACCTTTTACCACTAATTTCAAAGATATCACTATTTAAGACTTAGATTAGAATTTTTTTTAAGACAATGATTTTGTTTCTTGACTTTACCAAAGCTCAAGAAGGGACTTGCCAACTCTTTCAAGACTTTGATGATAATTGTAAGAGACTAGTTCCCAATAACAATAATTATATGAATAAAGATTAGGACCCCCTTTCATTCCTATTTTTAATTATCATAATGCTAAAGATTGCCAAAACCTTCACTGAACAATATTATTTACTAATAATGATACTTTTTCCTTTTTCATTGGCACGTGTGCTTGAAAAGTATGTAAGCATAGTTAGCATCCTCATTTTTAATACATAGAGATAACGGTAGTCTAATCTCTATCATCATACAATAATAAACATTAATTATAAACTTTAATATGAAAAATCCTTTTATTCGTAATAAATTATTATTTTTAAACTTTTAAAACAAATGGGAAAGTGATTTTCTTATATATCAACATTTATATTGGCTACAATATGTTTCTTCAAACATTAATAATACTTTTCATGAAAATAATTCTACCAAATCTTCATTACTATTAAAATTTTTTATCTTTGAACTACAAATAACATTAATAATCAAATAATTTGTTATCACTTAACAGGTGTGACCCTACATAGTCACTTTAAATGATAGAAAAAATAATAATCAAATTATTATATATATAATAAGATAGTCTCCTTCCTACAAAAATAAATAAATTCATTTTTATGATGAATAGTGTATTTCTTAATTAAAATATAAACATCTAATAAACTAGTTCACATAAAAAGAGTAGAGTGGGATCACATCCCAAAAGGATAAAGAGTCCATTAAAAAAAAAGTCTCATTACTATACAACTAAAGCTATACTAGCTAAAGGAGAAGGGTCATAAAATGGGGGTTGTAAAGAAACCTTTTGGGAGATCCTAGTCATTAAAAATGGACACCAAACCTATGATTGCATCATTTTTATGTTTTTATTCTTTTTCTTGGAGTAGTGTGAATAGGAGAAATGTCAAGATCTTCCCAAGGGAACTTATTAGTGTCATGCTATCCAAAGAGACCAAAATTATTTTCTTAGACATAATCTTGGTAAAAGAGACCAACCATAGTATTGACATTTAGGAGATCCTTGAGATCTATGGAAGCCATATAAATAAATTTTTTAAAAAACATGTGATTTGGGCTAGGATGAAATCAGTGTAGAGAGGAGCAACCACTATTAGTTTGACAAGGGGCCACACAAGAAACAATACAAGTGGTGTTATCCTAGTGATCAATAAGTTTGTGTGGATTAAAAACCTCTAAAATAAATTTAATGGCATAGACCTAGATTTGTAACATACCTTTAATGCATATAAACTTTAGTATATAACAAAAATGAGAATTCACATTAGGTTCTAAAAATAAAAATTTAAATCTCTATATGACCAAATTTGGATATATTTCATAGACATTCGAGGCCAATTAGTTAGAAGAAGCATATAACAAAACAAAAAATTTGATTTGAACAACTTGAAATCATGAATCTAAATCCACAGAGTAGGCTCATAAAAAAACCAAAATAAATGTTTTTGATTCTATAAATGCCCACAAAAAGGATGGAGGAAATTAGAGATACCCAAGTGAATAAGATGGGAACCAATGACTGGACCTAGAGTAGGAGAGACCAAGAAAAATGAGCCAATTTGGATTCCAAAAAAGGAGACCAAATTATTTGAAACCTACAATGCCATTGGGTGTAGTGGACTAGAGGTTCCACTTGGGATTGTTGGAGCTCTAAAATTTTGGATAAATTTTAGAGTCTTTTTTCTAAAATTTCTCGAAGGCAAAGTTAGTGCCCCTAAAAGTCTTTTGTAAGAAGCCAAGTTTGAGTGCAAAGGAGAGAGGGACCTATTGTTTTTTCATGGGTTATCACTTGGGGGATGTGCTCATCACTTATTATTTAGCATATGTGATGGGTTGCAGCTCTCATATTTTAGTTCTGGTATGTTTTGGAGATAGCCATTTGGAGGTGTTTGCCCAAATCTACATTCTTGCACCTATCTAGTTTTTACTAAGTGACCCACTTCAGAGGATTGCATCTTTTACCCAGTTGGTAGTCATGACATGAGGGTTATTGCAGTATGTTGTAGGCATGAGAGTATTTATTTATGCTCATTTTTAGGCCCCCATGAGCTTGTTTGATCAGTTTGCCAACGCCTTTCTATTTGCAATTTATTAAGTTTCTCTAAGTGTGCAAAATTGCAGAATTTAAGTGGCCTACTTTGAGGTCTCACAAGGTGCACTCGGTTCAAGGTCATGAGAAATTGAGAATTTTTCTACATTATAAACATGGAAATGTATCTCCCTAATGATTTTTGGATCATGACCAATCCATTGGACCACTTTGCTCAGTCAGTTCCAAATTCAATTTCTACAGTTTCACTATCTTTAAGTTCAGAAAGTTTTAAAGTGCTGACTTTGAGGTTTAATTTTAATTGACCAGTTGATCATTAGGGTAAGTTAATAGTGGATTCATTTCCCTTGTGTGAGAGTGAATTCATATCCAAGGTCCCAGATCATAGCGGTCTCATCTGATAAGTTTTTTAAGTCACAATTAAAAGTGTTTTATGTAGATCTATAGTTTGGGCAGAATCAACTTTTCAGAGTGATCACTTTCAAAGGGTCATTACTTCATATCCAGATGTGGTTTTGAAATGTGAATTTCTTCCCTGTGCTCCTTGTGTCTGAATGTTTTCCCAGAATCAGGGGTTGAGCTTCAAGGTTTGATTTCATATTTTTTTGAAGCCAATTCCATTGGCATTCATGTTGTTTTGGCATCTACATTGGCACAGTGTTTTAGAGTGCCAAGTTCGGTCAGTGATATCTTACAGCTCAAATATTTTCATACAAATTTATTTGGCACATGTTTTCACATGTTGGGATTAAGTATAAGTTTGAGAGAACTCATTTTTGTGAGACTCTCTGATTGATTTTCAAGGCCGTTTCCCAAATGCCAGTTGTTGTTGGTGGCAGTTTTACAGAGGCACAATGGACTGGTTGTTGTGAGTGCAAATTTGACATAGCTTGTTTTGTTTCCACTAAATAGCTACATTTTGGTATACAAAAGGTAAATATGGAGTTTAAAATGTTAGTCCTTTTGTCAATCTTCCCAGTTGATGTTCACATCAAGCGCGAAATTGTGTTGGTGCTTGTGTTTTTCAGTATGTGCATGCCACATTCATGTTTAAAGTGTTGCATGCACTCATATGTTTTCATGGAACTGCTCGGCCATTGTTTCAATTTGATTGCACATGCCATTGTTTCCATGATCTCCATGTTGAATATGCCATTTCTTTAAATATTTTCTGAGCATGCCATATCTAAGAAGTGTGTCCACTTGTTTTGAAATATTGCGCACTTGGTAATCGTGTTGTGAACCTTATAATCAAGAGAGGACTGCACATATTTAACAGTGTTGCATGTGTTTCTTTCAAGCAAGTGTCCATACCCTTGTTATCAGGGCTGCACAAACTTTACTTTGGTGTGTGCGTACCTTGTTTGCAAGGCTTTGCACACCTTCTCTTTTTATTGTTGAGTGCACCATATGTTGTGCCCATGCTAAGTATGATGGTGCTATGTTGCAATGGAGTGAAGGAAAAAGGTGTGCACGCTTGTCTTGGGGTTGTGCGCACTTGTCTTGGAGGTGTGTGCACTTGTATTGGAGGTGTGCACACTTGTCATGATGGGGTGCACATTAGTTTGGAGGGTGTTGCTATGGATTTTCCCTTGCAGCACACCAGATGTTTGCAGTTAGAAACTAAGGGATAGGAGGCTACCAAAGAGGGATGTGGCTACATTAGTTTATCCTTGGAGCATGCCAGTACCAATAGAAAAGAATTAAGGAAGAATAAAGGGAAAAATGTGCAAGATTGGGAGCAGAGAAAAAATGCAAAGGGTTGGCATTGTGGGTTTATCCCACATGTGCCTGGTAAGTTGCTGGGGATATGTTTAAATCAAAAAATGCCCAGGTTAGTGGTAAAGTGAAGAGACTGAGGCAAGTGGTTTCCTCTTGGTGTGTGGAGCCCGGACTATGTGCTCGCTAGCTCGGTGCACATAAAGGAGATTTTTTAATGGAAATATTTTAAAAATGCTAAGTGTTTAATCCCACATCGGTGGGGTGAGGAGGAAATGAAATATTTATATGAAAGAACACTCAAATAGTAATGTGAAGAAGGAGAAGGTGGATCTCTATGTGTGCGCACGGGTGGTGCCTTGGGAAGCATGTCGACGACCAAAAATAACTAAATTTTGTAGAAATTTGGTGGTTAACACAGGGTAAAGGTGGACATGTGGCAGCTGGTCACTGATTCTCTGGATGCTAGTAGTCAAAGGCCAAACATTCAGAGATCTAGAGAATGCTTAGTCACTGGATCTCCATATGCTAGTGGTTAAGTATGAAACATGTAGAGATTTGGAGAATGAATGGTTGCCAATTCTCAAGATTAAACCACAATTAGGCCTAACATCCTGAGATTCAAAGGTAGTGGTTAAGTAACCAGGGCATGTGATCTCCAAATGAAAGCAGTGAAGTGGATAACATTCAAAGATTGGGAGATCTCCTTGGTCGCCAATTCTCTAAATAAGTTACAGTCAAGCTAGGCATTGGGAGATTACGAGAATAAGGCTAGTAACTGGTTCTCTAGATGAAACCACAGTCAGTAAGGGCATTCAGAGATAAAGAGAATGAGGCCAGTCACTAGTTCTCCAAGTCAACTTAGTCAGACCAAGGTTAATTTGAGCATTGAACCAACTTGTGACACTTGGCAGATTCTGGTGAATTCTGGGCCAAAAGTGCAGATTTAAAGTGAAAATGCAGTTAAAAACTTTCAAAAGTCTTTCAATAGTCCGGCAAAGTATTTTATTTTAAAATTGAAAGAGACATTCATGGGACCATTTTCAACCAGAATCAAAATGAGATCAAATTTTTTTAAACAAAAAAGAATCAAATTAGTTAAAAGGAAATGATTGTAGGCACGAGGTAATTACAGGAGGAGATCAATTTTGGAGATCAAATCTTTGAGAAGGAGATATTTTTTGTTGAAAACTGATAGGTATCAGTTGGCTTAGAATTGGCTTCCTTTTCTTCTATATATTTCTTTTTCTTCATTGTAACAAGGATGGTGAAATTAACAACTGAATAGAGAGAGTTTTGATCCAGAGTTTTGTTATGGCATTCTACCATTCTCAATGTACTGATATTGAAATTTTTTGATGAGAATACATTGGAATCCCATCTTAGATTAGTGTATGTCTTCTTTTATGATCTCGGGTTCTTATATGTTAATGTTGCAAAACAAGTTAATATATGGTTTACAAAGTAAATTTTGAAATTATTTTTGTGTTCCTTCCAAGGGCGGGATTAAATTCTTAAGGATAATTTTAGGGAACTCATAGTTCTTGTGAGAATTTGATGTTTGAGTGTGAGAGTGAGAGGAATAATATGCAAAGCAGTTGTTGTGGGTTTTGGGTGTGTTTGAGTTAAATTTCATGTAGATGTATGTTGTTTATGACTTTGTGCCCTAGAATATGACACTGGTCTATTTTTAATCGGCAGTTCTTCATCATCAATCAACTTATAAATGATAATGTTTTTTAGTCAATGTGTAAAGGACATTAATGCCTAATTTTTGTGTTGGATAATGCAAAATAGTTTTACTGATACCTTTTTAGAATTGAATCCATAGGTATACATGCCTGAGCATTAAGGCTCAGAGTGTAAAAGGATCATTCTCTTGGTCCTTGTTAATCAACCCTTTTTCTTGTCAAATTTGGAGTGGTTTAAGAGAGTCAGTGACATTATTTTGTTAATCAAATTGTAAATCTACAAGTAGAAAGAAAATGAGACCAACAAAATGGTAACTCTACTGGGGATAGAGAATAACAAAGTAATAAAATCTTTTGAGAATCTTTAGTTATATCACATATTATCAATAATTTACTACTCAGATTGATTTAGCCCATCCGAGTAACCAACAAAATGGCGACTCTGCTGGGGAGTGGTCATAGAGTCAAGTTTTTTTTTTTAAATGTTATATCATCTCACCAAGTGTGAGTGGTGACTCTGACATTCTTTGTTTGATCAATGCATTCTTAGAATAAAAATATGATGTACTTGTAGTCCTGACAAATAGTTCGTACCCTGTTGAAGTTGTGTTGTGAGTTTGTTGGTTTTAAAGAAGGTTCAGAGTTGGGAAAGTTTTCTCAACCGATTCAATTTTTCCTCTACAAAGGGGTGGCGACTCTACAAGTATTTTGAAAGGTGAATTCGAGGAGACTTCAGATCAGTATTTTTCAGCTACCACAACATTTCTAGGTATTTTGTGATCTTTATATCTCTTTTCATAAGGATCACCTGTAATGTATTTTATTCTCATTCAATGATTATTAGCAGTAGTTGAGAGGGAAGAGATTAGTGAGTTTTGCACACAAATTTATTGAGTAGATGCAACTGTTATATTTTGATGGTGTGTGCAAAATTATTTGATGTGGGATATCTCAAGTTTTATTATGGATAAAATTTGCATAGTAATGTATGCTTGAGTTTCCAAATACAAGGTTGTGGTTGCTTGTAGAAGTAAGTAGAAATATTTTCTGAGTTTTCCCAGCTTTGTGTATCTCCAAATGTAATCATGTCCCATAGAACATCCTAGCTAGGAGATACAAGGAGTTTTAAGTGTCGTTCACCTTAGATTTTGAGGGCATTCCTGGTTACCCAAATACCATACGCCCAGAAATTAGAAAGTTCCTGCCTAAATTTAGTAGGGGAAAAGAAGAATTAGCTGAAAAAAATTTGAATGCTTTCATGGATTTGATGGAAGATTTTGAGGTCATCCATGAAGATGTGATCATGAAGTTGTTTTTACAATCACTAGTGGGAGATGCTAGGGAATGGTTTTCAGTTTTGTCTCATTACTCAATTTGTTCATGGAAGGACTTTGAATCAGCATTCAATGAGACTTTTGGAGAATTTATTTGTGAATATAACTTGTTAGTTGATCTTGTGGGCATTCACATAGAAGAGGATGAGTTAGTAACTTCTTTTAATTTCAGATTTGGGAAAGCATTAAAGAAAATTCCTAAGAGTTGTAGACCACATGATGCATTTTGTTTGGTCATTTACTTGGCTGCATTTGATAGTAGATGAGTTACTTGTTAAGGGACAAGGAACCACAAAGTTTGTATCATGTTTTTCAATTGGCAGTGGATATAGAAAGAATGAAGAGGTTTGGATTGCCAAAATTTCATGGTGCTGAAAATCCAAGAATTTAGGAGATGGCTTTCCCAAATGTTGGCACTAACTTAGTGGTTCTAGTAAGTAATAAAATTTATGGTGAGTGTTATTACCCAACTGGTGTAGTTTCAACTAACAAATATCAGGTTGAGCCTTCAAAATTGTACCAAAAATTTTAGCCTGATATTGTTTGCAGTGTGTATAATCAGCCCCAAGTTGAAAATAAAAATGAGATAAATAATTTGGGGGAAAATGAATCTTCAGTAGTGGCATTTCAAGAGCAACAGTATAATGATGTTGTTGTAGGGAATAGTGATAATACTAGTGATCTTGCAAGTGATTTTTGTGATTGCTTGGTTGATAAATTTGTTGATTTTTATGAGCCTAAAGTGATGCCTTCTTTTTCTAAATTGCAGCAGAATGTTTGTCATCTTAATAGATTTCATGATCCAGACTTTGAGGCATATACTATTTTTTAAAGTGATGATGTCATATCAGAGATGTATTCAATTTGTGGTCATGAGTCAGCGTCAATATTTTCAAATTCTTCTATTGATTTGGAGAATTTTGAATATGAAAATGAAAGTTGTTTAAGTGAGAATTTGGTTGAAAGTGTTGAAGTTGATTTGCCTTCAGATTTGTATGAATCGGTTTATGGGATATTTCAAGAAGGCACTTCTTATGATTATGAGATTGATACTAATTATGACTCTTCATCAGAGATGGTTCAGCTTATTTGACATGGACATTGATGGTTGTGATATTGTTAATGGTATGAAATCAATGTTTTGTCAAGAGGAAATTAATAATGCTGCTAATGTGCCCTATGCCAGTGATTTATGCTAGGGAAACATGTGCCACAATGAGGACATTAGTAATGGACTGCCTATTGATTTGTTCATGCCATAATTTGAAACGTTTATGTAAAGCTGAAAGAGATTTCAAATCTTACATTAGATTATTTGCTTCAGCCAGAGGTATGTTCATTTCTCCAAGAATGTGATAAAAAGAGTGTTGATGTTTTTTTTTAAAAAGATATTGAAATGAATCAACAAGGATGTATCAGTTATCAGGCAGAAATTGAGTCTTTTATTTTTCTAGTCCAGCATGTTGATGTTTCTCAAGATGAACTGAATTTGAAGCCACAAGTTGTAGTTCATAATGATTTGCTTGAGTGCTTATGTGGTATACATAGAGTTGAATTTCAAAAGTTTTCTTTTGATATTCAAGCATGTTTGAAGAAAGCCAACATGTTTCCAGCTTTATAGTTGAGTCAGAATGTTTTTCTCCTCAGCTGGTTAGAAATTTCAAAGAGTGTGACAGCTTTATGTCACACAATGATCAACACTTTCAAAATTTTGGTGGTCTCCAAATGCTTAATGATAGTGAAGGTGCTAATTATTTCTTTATGATATGTTGAAGATTTGTGACAGTGTGTTTGAACATGTTAGCGGAAGTAGTGGTTTCAATTTACCTTTGATTTGTGGAAATGAGAATGATATTTTTGATAGAGGTAAATGTTGATTCTCACTATCAGAGTTTGAAGTCTTTTGTAAATGTTTGTACATTTGTAAAGTTGCTTTGTTTTTAGTTGTTCGATGGTTGGGTAAGGATTCCTTTATTTCAAAAGAAAGAAAAAATTTGTTTTGATTTTGATTAGTTTGCTCTGCCACGAGATTCTAAATCCTATGCATGCCTGCAAGGGGCACGCATCCCCAATCAGAGCCACTATTGGAGCTCTAAAATTTTGGACAAATTTTAGAATCATTTTTCTACAATTTTTCTAAGGCGAAGTTAGTGCCCGGCCTAAAAGTCTTTTGTAAGAAGCCAAGTTTGAGTGCAAAGGAGAGAGGGACCTGTTGTTTTTTCATGGGTTACCACTTGGAGGATGTGTTCATCACTTATCATTTAGCACATGTAATGGGTTGTAGCTCTCATATTTCAGTTCTAGTATATTTTGGAGATAGCCATTTGGAGGTGTTTGCCCAAATTTGCATTCTTGCACCTATCCAGTTTTTACTAAGTGACCAACTTCAGAGGATTGCATCTTGTGTCCATTTGGTAGTCATGAACATGAGGGTTGTTGCAGTATGTTGTAGGCATGTGAGTGTTTCTCTATGCTCATTTTCAGACCCCCATGAGTTTGTTTGATCAGTTTTCCAATGCCTTTCTGTTTTCAATTTATTAAGTTTCTCTAAATGTGCAAAATTGCAAAATTTAAGTGGCCTACTTTGAGGTCTCATAGGTTGCACCCAGTTCAAGGTCATGAGAAATTGAGTATTGTTATATATTATAAACATGGAAATGTATCTCGCTGATGATTTTTGGATCATGACTAATCTGTTGGACCACTTTTCTCAATCAGTTCCAAATTCAATTTCTACAGTTTCACTATTTTTAAGTTCAGAAAGTTTTAAAGTGTTGAATTTGAGGTTTAATTTTAATTGACCAGTTGATCATCAGGGCAAGTTAATAGTGGATTCATTTCCCTTGTTTGAGAGTGAATTCATATCCAAGGTCCCATATCATAGGGGTCTCATTTGATAAGTTTTTGAAGTCAAAATTAAAAGTGTTTTATGTAGATCTACAGTTTGGGCAGAACCAACTTTTTAGAGTGATCACTTTCAGAGGGTCGTTACTTCATATCCAGTTGTGATTTTGAAATGTGAATTACTTCCCTATGCTCCTTGTGTCTCAATTTTTTCCCAGAATCATGGGTTGAGCTTCAAGGATTGATTTCATATTTTTGCGAAGGCAATTCCATTGGCATTCCTGTTGTTTTGGCATTTGCATTGGCATAGTGTTTCAAATTGCCAAGATCGGTCAGTGGTATCTTACAGCTCAAATATTTTCATGCAAATCCCTTTGGCACATGTTTTCACATGTTGGGATTAAGTATAAGTTTTAGATGGCGTGTTGTTGTGAGACTCTCTGATCAATTTTCAAGGTCATTTCCAGAGGCCTGTTGTTGTCGATGGGTAGTTTTACAGAGGCACAATGGACTAGTTGTTGTGAGTGCAAATTTGACACAGCTTGTTTTTTTTCCATTAAATAGCTACATTTTGGTATACTGAAGGTAAATATGGAGTTTAAAATGTTAGTCCTTTTGTCAATCTTCCCAGTTGATGTTCACATCAAGTGCGAAATTGTGTTGGCACTTGTGTTTTTTAGTATGTGCATGCCACATTCATGTTTGAAGTATTGCGCACACTCATATGTTTTCATGGAACTAGCCAACCATTATTTCAATTTGATTGCACATGCCATTGTTTCCATGATCTCCATGTTGAATATGTCACTTCTTTAAATATTTTCTGAGCATGCCATATCCAAAAAGTGTGCGCACTTATTTTGAAATGTTTCGCACTTGTTTTGGAGGTGTGTGCACTTGGTAATAGTGTTGCACACCTTGTAATCAAGAGAGGGTTGCATATATTTAAAAGTGTTGCATGTGTTTCTTTCAAGCAAGTGTGTATACCCTTGTTAGAAGGGATGCACGTACTTTACTTTGGTGTGTATGCACCTTGTTTGTAAGGTTGCGCACACCTCTTTTTATTGTTGAGCACACCGTATGTTGTGTGCATGCTAAGTATGATGATGCTATGCTGCAGTGGAGTGAAGGCAAAAGGTGTGCGCACTTTTCTTGGGGTTGTGCACACTTATTTTGGAGGTGTGTGCACTTGTCTTGGAGGCATGCGCACTTGTCATGATGGTGTGTGCACTTGTCATGATGGGGTGCACATTAGTTTGGAGGGTGTTGCTGTCATTTTTCCCTTGCAGCGCACCAAATGTTTGTAGTTATAAAATAAGGGATAGGAGGCTGCCAAAGAGGGACATGGCTGCATTGGTTTATCCTTGGAGTGTGCCAGTACCAACAGAAAAGAAGTGAGGAAGAATAAAGGGAAAAACATGCAAGGTTGGGAGCAGAGAAAAAATGCAAAGGGTTGGCATTGTGGGTTTATCCCACATGCGCTCGGTAAGTTGTTGGGGATATGTTTAAATCAAACAATGCCCAAGTTAGTGGCAAAGTGAAGAGACAGACGCAAATAGTTTCCTTTTGGTGTGTGGGGCCCAGACTATGTGCTCGCCAGCTCGGCGCACATAAAGGAGATTTTTTAATGGAAATATTTTAAAAATGCTAAGTGTTTAATCCCACATTGGTGGGGTGAGGAGGAAATGAAATTTTTATATGAAAGAATACTCACATAGTAATGTGAAGAAAGAGAAGGAGGCTCTCCGTGTGTGCACGTGGGTGGTGCCTTGGGAAGTGTGTCAGTGACCAAAAACAACTAAATTTTGTAGAAAGCTGGGGGTTAACATAGGGTAGAGGTGGAAACATGGTGGCTGGTCACTGATTCTTTGGATGCTAGCAGTCAAAGGCCAAACATTCAGAGATTAGGAGAATGCTTAGTCAATGGATCTTCAGATGTTGGTAGTTGAGTATGAAACGTTCAGAGATTCAGAGAATGAATGGTTGTCAGTTCTCCAGATTAAACCGTGGTTAGGCCTAACATCCTGAGATTTAGAGGTAGCAGTTAAGTAACCAGGTCACGTGATCTCTAAATGATAGCAATTAAGTGGATAACATCTAGAGATTGGGAGATTGCCTTGGTTGTCAGTTCTCTGAATAAGTTACGGTCAAGCTAGGCATTGGGAGATTATGAGAATAAGGCCAGTCGATGGTTCTCTCGATGAAACCACAGTCAGTAAGGGAATTCATAGATAAAGAGAATGAGGCTAGTCGCTAGTTCTCCAAGTCAACTTAGTCAGACCAAGGTTAATTTGAGCATTGAACCAGCTTGTGACACTTGGCAGATTCTGGTGAATTCTGGGCCAAAAGTGCAGATTTAAAGTGAAAATGCAGTTAAAAACTTTCAAAAGTCTTTCAATAGTCTGGAAAAGTATTTTATTTTAAAATTTAAAGAGACATTCATGGGAGCATTTTCAACTAGAATTAGAATGAGATCATTTGTTTTCAAACAACAGAGAATCAAATTAGTTAAAAGGAAATGATTTCAGGCATGAGGCAATTACAGGAGGAGATCAATTTTGGAGATTAAATCTTTGAGAAGGAGATATTTTTTGTTGAAAACTGACAGGTGTCAGTTGGCTTAGAATTGGCTTCCTTTTCTTCTATATCTTTCTTTTTCTTCATTGTAACAAGGATGATGAAATTAACAACTAAATAGAGAGATTTTTGATCCAGAGTTTTTTTTTGGCATTCTGCCATTCTCAATGTACTGATATTGAAATTTTTTAATGAGAATACATTGGAATCCCATCTCAGATTAGTGTATTTCTTCTTGTATGATCTAGGGTTCTTATATGTTAATGTTGCAAAGCAAGTTAATATATGGTTTTAAAAGTAAAATTTGAAATTATTTTTGAGTTCCTTCCAAGGGTGGGATTAAATTCTTAAGGATAATTTCAAAGAACTCATAGTTCTGGTGAGACTTTGATGTCTAAGTGTGAGAGTGAGATGAATAATATGCAAAGAAGTTGTTTTGGGTTCTGGGTGTGTTTGAGTTAAATTTCCTGTAGATGTATATTGTTTATGACTCTGTACCCTAGAATATGACACTCGTCTATTCTTAATAGGCAGTTCTTCATCATGAATCAACTTATAAATGATAATATTTTTAAGTCAATGTGTAAAGGACATTAATGCCTAATTTTTGTGTTGCATAATGCAAAATAGTTTTAGCGATTCCTTTTTAGAAGTGAATCCATAGGTATACCCGCCTAAGCATTAAGGCTCGAAGTGTAGGAGGGTCATTCTCTTGGTCCTTGTTAATTGACCCTTTTTCTTGTCAAAGTTGGAGTGGTTTTAGAGACTCGGTGACATTAGTTTGTCAATCAAATTTTAAATCTGCAAGTAGAAAGAAAAGGAGACCAAGATGGATTAAGTTTACAAATCATGGAAAAATGAGGAGAAATCCTTGAGACTCTTTCATAGGCTCTTATTATTGAAAAGAATTTCTAGATACTAATTCTTATCAGTTTGCCAAATCTTGGTACCTCAAATTCTAACTTTGTGAAGCACTTTTAGAGGAAATATCCATAATGCTTTGAAAGGTTTAAAAATATTTATTGTCAAACTTGAACTAAAATTCAAATTCTAGCTAAGATAGGTAGTTTTTGGTGGTTTTAGAGAAGAGATAAAAAAACAAAAAAAAAATCCTTCTTTAACAAAAAGACATGGACCCGAGGAAATTTAGAAAGATATATATTGTTACAAGAAATCATAGGAGACTACAAAAGCGACTAGCAATGAAATAAAATTTTAATCCTAAAATGATTCTCGTTCAACATAAGTCAAGGCTTGATGGGTTCCCAAGCCTTCCATAAATTATCAACAACAAAAATACTTTGAATTTGCAAAGGTTCCTTCATGACAATAAGGGTGAAATATAAAATCTTGATAGCATTATGTTCCAAAAGAAACACAATTTTGGAGGAGCTTTCCTAGTCTCAGTACCCTCTGAGGCTCCAATTACATACTTGCCACACAATGTTGAACCTCATCTATGAATATCAAAGACACTAAGACCACTAAAGTAACCTAGGATATGATATAATTATTAGGAAACTTACTGAAACCCTTGCCTTGATCTAAAGAGGACCATAGGAGTTCTTTAATCAATTAACTATCTTGAAATAAAAGGATTTTGAAAGATCTTAGTTGGAAGAATATTATACATGAGTGGTTGCAAGCACTTTAATAGAACAATATGAAACTTTCCAACAAGGGAAGGAGGCTTTCAATATAAAAGTGAAGATTTCATCAATGGAAGATAAAATACGTTTCTAAACTACAAAAATGGATTAAGAGGAAAATGCTATTGCCAAAAGCCTAAATATCTCTCTATGTTACTTCCAACAAAAATAATCAACTTAGGGGGCAAGGGCAAGAGGGAGAGGGGAATTTTCAAGAAATGATTATCAATTTTTTTTCCAATAGATGCAATAACCATAAGCAATGTAAAAAGTAGTCAAGCACTCAAGAACAAGTGTAGAATTATCTTTCTCTTCCAAGAGAGTGAGAAACAAGTCTTCAATAAAGTGGTTATTGGTATGTTGGAGAGGAGATTTGGGAAAGAAATTTATTTTAAACATTTTTTTTGGAAATTGCATCAGCTATCATTAAGCAAAAAGAATCCAAACATAACATAGGAGTTTCCCAAAGTATCTCAAGTCAAACTCAATTATTGTAGTGTATGGAGAATATCACAAGAAAAATATGTAAGCCTTGTGAGCCCATGGGTTAGATGTAAGATTACAAGCATGTTAATTTATTAGTTTCAATATTATAAGCATCTATTTCATTCTTCATTCAATTGTGTTTTGTGTGTTTTGTGTAATCAGATACAAGGTTGGACAAACCATCTTGGACCCTCTAACCTTGATGGTGGTATTAGAGAAATTTTTCAAGCCTATGAATGTGGAAACTTTGGAATATCTTTAGTACAGATAGATCGCCAACTAGAGGCAAGTTGTGGGTAATGTTAAGTGATCACCAAAGTGAGGCAGTTACAACCTTGAACTAGATCGCCAAATTGAGGTAGTCACAACTAGTTGGAAAAAAGGATGCCATCAAGGAGAATGTCAATCATGGCCAATATTTTAGGAAGAGTAGAAGAAATGATGGACATGATGAGGGATATGAAGAACTAGTTAGATGCTAATAAAGAGGATAGGAGGAAAGACCTAAATCCTAGATCAGGGATGAGAGTGATGATAAAGTGCTGGAGAGGAAAGATAAAGAAGACAAATATTGAGAGGAAGAAGAATCAGATCAGATCAAGATGATGAAGGTGATTTCCATAATTGGGAAGAGGTCGAGGATGGAAGTCCCTAGTTATGCTAGAATCTTGAATCTAGAAGAGATGATTTATTGGATCAATGAGATGGATGAGTTTTTTAAATTTGAAGATATTGAAGATCTAGAGTGAGCGAGGTTTGAAAAATCAAAGTTGAAAGGACATGCCACCATGTAGTGAAAGGAAGTGTAGTTTCATAGGAAATGGAGAGGAAAAGAGTGGATCATGAAGTGAGATAGGATGGTGCTAACGTTGAAGGATCAATTCATACCTCTAGACCATGAACTAGAAACACTAAAGAAACTTCAATTTTTTTTGCAATGAGAGTGAAGGGATACATTGAGGAGTTCCAAAACATCATAATTCTTCATAGTAAAGCCACAAATGAAAAGTTGTTGTAATACACAAATGACCTTAGAACCAACATTCAAGAGGAATTAGGCTTGGTTTGGATGACCATTTTGGAAGAAGCCTATTAATATGTGTTGAGATTTGAAGATAAGATGAATAGAAGAGCAGAAGGGGTGCCAAATAGAAGAAACAAGAGGGAACCAGGAAGATGGGTACAACTTGTAGATAAAATATTGTATATGGAGAAAACCAAAGGAAGGATCCCTCTCTAAAAAGAAAGAACAAAATCCCGAGGAGGATTTATACCACAACCAAAAAGAATACTATCACTGGGACAATGACTACCAAGTGTGGATAAGTTAGACATCATTTTTTTGAGTGTTGAAAAGGAAGTGATCAAATTACATGTGGTATCAAAGAGAACTATTTTAAATTGGGATACTAATTTTACTAGATTGGTTTGGAAGAACCTGTGAAAGAAGATGCAAATAGATATGCAATTCAGTTCAACGTTTCACCCAAAAACTAATGGATAGACTGAAGCAATGAATAAAAGTTTGGGCAACTTGCTCAGACATTTGGTCAAAGATAAAACATGAAATTGGGACTTGGTTCTATTGCAAGAGGATTTTGCATTCAACAGTTCAATAAACTAGAGCACCAGAAAGACACATGTTAAAATTGCTATCAAACTATAGCCTAGAGGAGTGACCAAACTTAGAGAAAACAACCCATACAATAAGACAAGTGTGCAAGAAGAGTACACATGGAAAATGTCCATGCAGAGATCCAATGACACTTAGAAGGCATGAACAACTAGTACAAGAAGAAAATAGACACCAAGCAAAGATAAAAGATATTTGCAGAAGAATGGTAAGATCATGGTCTATATTCAAAAAGAGAGATTTTCAACTAGCATGTGTAACAAGATGAAGATGATGAAGTTTGGACCTTGCAAGATCATCTGATAATTTTATTCTAAAAGTTCCTATGAAGTTGAGTTATCGAAGGGAGTGGAAATTTCATTGATGTTCAACATTACAGATCTATGTCAATTTCATGGAGCACTTGAGGAGGAGATAGAAGCACTAGCACAATAGAAATTACTACAAGCACCATCAGAGCAGATTGAGTAGATACTAGAGAATAAGGAGTATAAGGAATACTTGGCCAAATAGAAGACCACACCACTTGAAGATGCAACTTGGATCTCATAAAGTGACTTGGAATAGTTTGGAACACAATTGGCAACATGTGACATACACTATTCAAATAATCCCAGGAGTCTGATACAAGAGAGTGTCCAACAACAACACATAATAGACTCAAAAATTGTAGCATGTGAAGTATTTCCAAGCCTTGTGGAGAGGAATGCAGGATAGATATGAAGCTAAACAACATCAAGGAGGGGCCACACATTGTCCAAATAGGTCCACACCAATTTTTACACCCTCTTCATGAAGAGGTGATCAAAACTCACATTACTCCATCTTAGGACTTTGTAGGTCATGGTGGATCACCACAAACCATTGGATATGATATATAAGCATGTGTAGCATCATAAAATGGAAGCACTTCCATTTAGGACTTGTTTAGCCCTCTAAGTAAGTGGTTTGGGGTCATGTCAAATGCCTTGAATAGGTCTTTGACTTATTTCTATCTTTTTCCCTGTTCTATCACATTTTTCACTTTTGTTCTACATTATTCTGGCATCCTGACTTGAAACCCTAAGATTCTTGACCCTGACCTAGGTCAAGGTTAAGGTTGACCTTGACCTTGACCCAAGGTCCAAAATTAAAGATCCCAAAGTTTCTGGATGTCGGGTTTCGGAAAGATTTATTTCCCGCTTTTGGATTGGCTGTTTCGAGCTTCAGAACGGTAAACTCATAAATTATATTTAATTTAGGTCCATTTCTAGGGGTAAAGGTTTAAATGGAAATTTTATTCTCCTATGTCGGCCTCTCTAAAAGTTTGTGCCCTATACTAGTATAAAAGGAAGCCTTCCTCTCTCATTTCAAGTCATCTCCATCTCAAGTAAGCACTCCATCTTTTAATCAATCAACAGTGCAATCTCTTTCAATCAAGCATCCATCAAAAAGAAATTATCTCTCAAGAATTCTCAATCAAGGAGGCATTCAAGAAATCATCTACATTCAAGTATTTAATTACTCCATTGAAGATTGAGGATTCAAGCATTCAAGCCTTTGGAGGGATTTGGTTCAAGCATTCAAGATTCATCATTCAAACGCTAGATCTATCCATCATGGTGGTGTGATCTTCCTTCAAGATCCTTTTCTCATCTTCAAGATCTATTCATTCTCCCTTCAAGGTGGATTCCAAGAATACAATCATGGAGGTTTTGATTTACATTTGTTACTATTGAGTCCAAGATTTCATATTAACATACTTGTTTACATTTGAAATACAATTGCATATCTATTGAATATCATAGCTTTGTTGTTAGATCTACTTCTACTACTTGCTAGCATTCTCTATTTCAATTCTATTTTAAGGTTGATTCCAAACTGAGGTTTGACCAAGGAAAACCCCTCATCTAAATGACAAATCCATTTTTCTTGACGGAATAGCGAATTACAGTGCAAATTTGGACACCCTTTTAGGCAAACTTTCGAGATCTGCGAATAGAATTTTCATCGAAGCAGTGCAGGTCAAGGTCGACATAAAGGGGTCAAGGTCAAATTTCCTACCTAGGTCAAGGTCGACATTTTCCAAAAAAGTAGAAGGTTTCTAGGTTTCTCTATCTTTGTGTTTCCGGTCCAGATCTAGTTGCATAATTTCCCAAAACTGAGTACAAACACCAAAAAATAGTGATTTCTGAATATGCTACCTTTCAAGATAAGTGTTTATGTTTTATTAAGTTTTTCATGTCCACAACATTTTCCATCACACACCCACACATATTCTCAAAACCTCACATACATATAAAAATATATCTTCATATATTTTCATATCTTACATTTTGGTGAACCCGCGATAGACTACTCTTTCTTTTTGGTGTTAGATGCTTTGCTTCCTTTCCTTAAGATTAGTCTTCTTTTATGCTCTTGCATTTTAAAATTCAAAAAACAAAAAAAAATCTATATACTCTACAAAATACAAAAACATTTCTTGCATTTCATTTACTATGAAGATTTTTAAGGTGCTTTGGGGTGTGGCTATTTTCCTTATTATTCTCCTCTTAGCATCTCTTTATCGTACTTATTATGTTTATGAGAGTATCATCAATTTAATTATGTTTTTCATTCTTCATGTTTCACTTGCCTATGCTATTGTGAGATTGACTAATACTAGTCTTCCTACTTTCAAAACTTTCATTAAAGATTTATGTGGCAGACTTATTGCTCTTTTGGATTATGTGAAGAATTTGGTAGATGATACACCATCTCCTAATCTTCCTAATCCTAATCCTTTCCTTCCTAATCTAGTTCCTAATCTTCCTAATCCTAATCCTATCCTTCCTAATCTGATTCCTAACATTCCTAACATGCCTAATTCTCCATCTTTTATTCCTAGTTCTTCCCATACTTATGATGAGGCTCAAACTATGGTTCATGATGCAGATGTGCAAGAATTCTTGGATTTACCTTCCCCTTCTTATCCGATCCATGATGATATTAAAGGGAAGAGAAAAGAGACTTCTTCTAAACCTACTATTACACCTTATACAACCTTTTCCCATGATCAATAAACAATCACCTCCTACAGAAGCTTTACAAGATATGTACACTACATGATATAATATGATGGATAAACAAGGTTATAAGGGTTTAGGGATTGGTGTTAATGAACATGGTATTAAGTATCCAGTTCATATATCCCCTAAATAAGATATGTGCAGACTTTTCTTTCTGTTATCTCAATTTAAGGTGGTTGATTTTGATCTTCGCCCACCTCTTCATGTTCTTCTTCCAACACCTACCTTAGATTACCCTGATACTCCTCAAGATGTGGCTAAGGTGTATGTTCAGTTAATGAATTCCAAGAAAGAAATATTTAAACATATACCGAAAGATGCTCTCTCCAAGTACAAATGTCATTTTCACTATAGTAATACACATTTACTTGTTGATTGTGTGCATTTCAAGTTGTATGTTAAGGAAAGAGCTTCTTTAGGAATTATATTCCAGTCTCGTGCGGTTTTACAATTTTCTTCATAATTTTGATAAGGGGTATCCACTTGATTCTTCCATAATGTAGATCTTTTCTCCTCTTGTCTTTTGACTGGGGGGCAAGAGGTATTTCTTCCAGTTCTCTAGGATCCATTATGCTCTTATCATGTTCTTTGTTTTGAGCTTAATTGGTTATCCTTTTTGTATTTCCTCTCTATGGTTTTGTATTATGTTCATAATCATCCATAGTTATCATTTTAAGATATCCTTTCTAAAGAAATTTGTTTTGCAAAGGTATCCCTTGCTTTCATCCCTGGGGGGAAAGGTTTTTCCATCTTTCTCTTTATCTAGGGATCTGCTTTCCCTATCTTAGTGGCATTTCTTTATTTTGCAACATTATTTCATTATACTGACTGAGGTTTTGGCTATGAATATCCTTTTATGTGAGAGGTTTTTGTCCTAGGTCATCACCTCTTCTTTATTTTATAAATTATGTTCTTTATAAACTCTTTCCCTTGCTTTAGGGTTAGAGTTTGATTCCTTTGTTCCAAGATTCCTCTTCCTCTTTATTGCGGGGGGCTTGTTGATTGAATCTTTGGTCCCTCTTTTCTTTTCTTTGAAAGATGATATTTTATCTAAAGCACTCATCTACAGTGGGGGTATTATTGATAAGATCTCTTTCTCTTTGAGGATCCTTTTTTCCATAAGTGACATATCATTTTTCACGATTATCTATGCTCTTTAATGTAACGGTCAATACCCTTCGCTAAGAATATAGTGTACATTGTTGTTAACAGGATATCTCCTTACTTTGTGAAGTATGTATCCTCTTCCTCTTCCTTATCTTGTCTATTAGGTAGCCACGATAAGGAGGGGGCATATATAGGGTCTCCCTTATGCTATAGTTTACATTTTGCAATATGCTCCTCTGAAGGTAACACATGTAAGTTGATAAATCCTGAAGAGACACACATTTTTTAATTTTTAATATGCTAAATCCTCAGAAGGTAACGCACATAAGTTGCTAAATCCTGAAGAGACACACATTTTTCAATTTTCAATATGCTAAATCCTCGAAAGGTAATGCACATAAGTTGCTAAATCTTGAAGAGACATGCATTTTTCAATTTTCAATATGCTAAATCCTCGGAAGATAACGCACATAAGTTGTTAAATCCTGAAGAGACACGCATTTTATATTCCATAGTGGGGTATGTGCAAGATCATGAGGGGCCAAAAAGTGGCGATGTGAAAACTATTCACTTTTCACTCGTCCAAAAGCGCATGAAAATGCTTGTTGACTTTTGAGTAGGCCTGGGTGTCAGTACACCTGGGCAAACTTGACACCAAAGCACAGGCCTAATCGGGTACCTGATATTATCGGGTACCCTATAACTGTGGCATAAATTCAAAACCTGCGAGCCCTTTTCTTCATTTCTTTCCATGTTTTTCCTTGTCAAAACGTCTTGATATATCATATACCCGATATATTTTGGGGTATCTAATTTGGGTAACAACAAATTTGACTCCCAACATATTCGATAAGTAGATTTTTTGTTTATTTTGATTATTTTATTTAATTTTCATGCCAAATGTCATTTTTTTTGTTGAAATAGGATTTTCTATTTATATTTGTAATACTATATGAAATTAGATTGAAATTTAGATTTGTTTTTTATTTAATCAGGCATGGCTGACAATAATGAAGAAAATAACCCTCCCGCACCAAATAACAATCCTGAAAACAATCCCCCATGTCAAAACCATCGATCTTTAGAAGATTTGATACAAGATAATTTGAACACAATATGAGGTTTCCAAAACACATATCAAAATATACCTACATTAGGTCCCATGCTTGCCACACTAAATACAATTACTGAAAATATTGACACACTCACGCAGCAACATAATGCTACTCTTCATTGGCATGATGATATGCACGCCCAATTTGATGACGAGCTTGACCATGATGGGATTGCAGCCCTTAATATAACCAAGGAAGATATAGCAGCCCTTTTTGTCAATCCTAAAACTGGAATACCAGTTGACCCCAAAAAGCCCAAATTATCAATAAAATGGTGCACAAATGAAGCAATGCGCATAAAATTTTTGGATTGCTGGTGGATGGTTTTTGATAAACCACCCCATAGCAATTGGGAGGTCCCATTTTATTTCATAAAAAAATTGTATGCTGAGTTTGTGCTTGGTCACCATGTTGATTATTGGAGTATGAGTCCTAACATGGGCGTAGGCAGAGGAGCTCCTCATACTATGCCATCTGCCCAACACAAAAAGGCCACTACCTTTGTCCCCCCCACTGATGTCGCACCCCCTCCTTGAGTGCAGCATCCCGATATCATTGCAGAGGCTACCTCACAAACTATTAGGGCCATTCATTTATTGAGTCATTAGTTGATCACGCAAACCAGATCAGTGTTGCCTCCTGGTGTGGATGATGCTAGGGCATTGACATCTTGTCGGAGTTCACATGTATGCAAGCCCCATATTTGCATTATATGCAAGAATATGTGTCTCAGACCGCTTATTGATGCTGATATATATCAGTTACATGTTATTGATGAGGAGGATATAGGAGATGCAGTTGTAGAGGCTGCAACACCTCATGGAGCATCTACATCTCATGAGAGTGCTCAGGAGGTGTACATAGAGCCATTGACTCCTGTTGATACGGTAAGAGTAAACATTATAAATAAATTTGTCACATGACTTATTTAATTTAAAATTAATTTATTTATTTAGATTAGTTTTAATGTTTGCATGCACTTATGTATATATATTTTTTCCATTTATGTTCAAGCGATGACACAGGAGGAGGTGAGACAGGTGGCTAAGTCCACACTTTCGGCCATTTCATTTGGCCTTGATGACTATACGGTATATTATAAATTATCTACCCATTAGTTATTTTTTATATCATTTGGTGTACATGTTTAAATCTCTATCAATTAGAGCAATAAAATTCATACATTTACTTATATATCATCATCTGATTGTGTTCTTGCAGGGTACAGTCGATGTCAGTGGGGGTCACGAGGGGGTTCCTTCATCAGGTGTCGAAAAAGGAAAGGTAGTTAATTGTTTAAGATTAATTATGCATGCACATGTATGCCACTTGTGTGTAGTAATAAATATTTTACTTGCACTTTATTGTATAGGGTGTGGCTATTGATGATGTCCCGACAGCTGTTCAGTAGCGTAGGGTTATAGGCATCTCAATTCGGAGTGATAGCCTGATTGTACATAGACTTTTACATATTTTTATTTGTATTTTGTAACTAGAGTTGCTATGATGAAGTACATTTATATATAATTGACAATATTTTTACTCTCAAAGGTTACTCCGAGTGTGAGGGAGGGCCCACGAGAATCTTTGTATCTTTGTTGACCCAGCCCACCATTCTAGAGGAGGGATCATCAAATATAAGTTTTAATTTTAGTTCAATCAATTTGTAATTTTATTATGCTATCATCCTATTTTGTAGATTTATTACTCTATGTTGCACCACTCTACTAATCTCATTATTGCAAATATATATTTATAGGTCACAGTTGGTATTGTTGGCATGGTCCCTTCGCTACCCAGGACTTATGCTAGGACACTTGATCATGGTAGGCGACCGAGAGACCAGGTATAGGTATTTGTATTCAGTTATAATTTTAATTAAATTAGTATTTGAATTATGAACTATATATATATGTACAAATCATATAAAGTAAGCAATCTAACTTAGGTTTGAACTCATTTTTTATGCAGGATCAATCAGAGCCCAACACTTCTTCAAAGAGGCTACATTTTGATGATCCCACTATGGCATAGGATGTAGTTTTAGTTTTGTGGTCATTTAGAGATGCCACTTGGCACATTTTGAGATAGCATATATGCCACATTGTACACCTTAAAACATTGATTTTGTAGACATTTTGAAATGGCATGTGCCATATTTGTATATGGAGATACTTTTGATACATTTGATACTTTGTATATATAGAACATGTTCATTATATGTTATATTTGCGTCATCTTTTGTATATACATATTTATTATTCATGTTTATGGAATTGAATGGTGAAGTTATATCTTGACTATGATTATCATTATGATTGAAATTATATCTTGTTGAAGTTACATTTGTTTTTCTTTACTCCGGAATACCCTATTCATGGAGCTTATTATGTTTGAGGTTTAAATTCTATAGATTTCCTATGTTCTTATGTTTCATACCATTATATATACTCACTTGAGCCACTTAGTACTAAATTGTTTGAATATTATGTATATACTCACTATGTATATAACTCGTCATATTGGGGTCACTTGAGCCACGGAAGATCGCTGCCCAATCATGCTTAGTGCACCTTGGGGTCACTTGGATAGAGCGTGGTCACGAGCGTTCCAGTGACTCCGTGGGTGAAATGAGGTTGTCACTGGCATTTACCTGGCCAACTGGATCCAATGGAGTAGACAGTTCGATGCAATGTCAGACGGTTTGAAAGATATGCTACTGAGCCACTTTCAACTGACCCTCACTACAAGTTTTGGCATTGATTGAGATCATCTTGCCAAATGCAAACAAAGTCGAATCGCCCAAAATTGAGAGAGGTTATTATAGACCTCAAAAACATGATCCTGTAGCTCTTGACAGTTTGTTGATACCTATCATGAGCTCTGAGATACGAGCCATGAAAGATTGCTGCCCAATCATGCTTAGTGCACCTTGGGGTCACTTGGGTCGAGCGTGGTCGCGAGCGTTCCTGTAACTCCATGGGTAGAATGGGGTTGTCACTAGCGTTTACCCAGCCAACCAAAGCTAATGGAGCAAACAGTTCGATGCCAGGTCAGATGGTTTGAAAGATAAGCTACTGAGCCACTTTCAACTGACCCTCACTGCAAGTTTTGGCATCGACTGAGATCGCCTTGCCAAATGAAAATGAAGTTGAATCACCCAAAATTGAGAGATTTTATAGTAGACCTCAAAAACATGATCTCGTATCCCCTGACGGTTTGTTGATACCTCTCATGAGCTCCAAGATACGAGCCATGGAAGATCACTGCTCAATTGTGCTTAGTGCACCTTGGGGTCACTTGGGTTGAGCGTGGTCGCGAGTGTTCTCGTGACTCCGTGGGTAGAATGGGGTTGTCACTAGCATTTACCTAGCCAACCGGAGCCAATGGAGAAAACGGTTCAATGCCAGGTCAAACGGTTTGAAAGATACGTTGTTGAGCCGCTTTCAACTGACCCTCACTTCAAGTTTTGGCATCGACTGAGATTGCCTTTCCAAATGCAAATGAAGTCGAATCACCCAAAACTGAGAGAGGTTATAGTGGACCTCAAAAACATGATCCTATAGCACCTAACAGTTTTTCGATACCTCTCACGAGCTCTGAGATACGAGCCCTGGAAGATTGCTGCCCAATCGTGCTTAGTGCACCTTGGGGTCACTTGGGTTGAGCATGGTCGCGAGCTTTCCCGTGACTCCATGGGTGGAACGAGGTTGTCACTGGTGTTTACCTGACCAACCGGAGCTGATGGAGCAGACGATTCAATGCTAGGTCAGCCGGTTTGAAAGATACACTATTGAGCCACTTTCAACTGACCCTCATTGCAAGTTTTGGCATCGACTGAGATCACCTTGCCAAATGCAAACGAAGTCAAATCACCCAAAACTGAGAGAGGTTATTGTAGACCTCAAAAACATGATCCTGTAGCCCCTAACAGTTTGTCGATACCTCTCACGAGCTTTGAGATATGAGCCCCGAAAGATCATTTCCCAATCATGCTTAGTGCACCTTGGGGTCACTTGGGTCGAGTGTGGTCGCAAGCTTTCCCATGACTCCGTGGGTGGAATGGGGTTGTCACTGGCATTTACTCAACCAACTAGAGCTAATGGAGCAGACGATTCAATGCCAGGTTGGACGGTTTGAAAGATACACTGCTGAGCTGCTTTCAACTGACCCTCACTGCAAGTTTTGGCATCGACTGAGATCGCCTTGCCAAATGCAAATAAACTTGAATTGCCCAAAATTGATAGAGGTTATTGTAGACCTCAAAAACACAATCTTGTAGCCCCTAACAGTTTTTTGATACCTCTCACGAGCTCCAGGATACAAGCCTCAGAAGATCGCTGCCCAATCGTGCTTAGTGCACCTTGGGGTCACTTGGGTCGAGCGTGGTCGTGAGCTTTCCCATGATTTCATGGGTGGAACGGGGTTGTCACTGGTGTTTACCTAGCCAACTAGAGCTGATGGAGCAGATGGTTCGATGCCAGGTCAAACGGTTTGAAAGATATGCTGTTGAGCCACTTTCAACTAACCCTCACTGCAAGTTTTGGCATCGACTGAGATCACCTTGCCAAATGCAAATGAAGTCAAATTGCCCAAAACTAAGAGAGGTTATTATAGAGCTCAGAAACATGATCCCACAGCTCTTGATATTTTGTTGATACCTCTCATGAGCTCCAAGATACAAGCCCCGGAAGATCGTTGCCCAATCATGCTTAGTGCACCTTGGGGTCACTTGGGTCGAGCGTGGTCGCGAGCTTTCTGGTGACTCCGTGGGTAGAATGAGGTTTTCACTGGCATTTAACCAGCCAACCTAAGCTAATGGAGCAGATGGTTTGATGTCAAGTTGGACGGTTTGAAAAATATGCTGCTGAGCCGCTTTCAACTGACCCTCACTACAAGTTTTGGCATCGACTAAGATCGCCTTTCCAAATGCAAACGAAGTCGAATCACCCAAAACTGAGAGAGGTTATAGTAGACCTCAGAAACATGATCATGTAGCCCCTGATGGTTTGTCAATACCTTTCATGAGCTCCGAGATACGAGCCCTGAAAGATCACTGCCTAATCGTGCTTAATGCACCTTGGGGTCACTTGGGTCGAGCGTGGTCTCGAGCATTCCCATGACTTCATGGGCAGAATGGGGTTGTCACTGGCGTTTACCCAACCAATTGGAGCTAATGGAGAAAATGGTTTGATTCTAGGTTAGACAGTTTGAAACATACGTTGCTAAGCCGCTTTTAAGTGACCCTCACTACAAGTTTTGGCATTGACTGAGATTGTCCTGCCAAATGCAAATGAAGTCAAATCGCCCAAAACTGAGATAGGTTATTGTAGAACTCAGAAACATGATCCCACAACCCCTAGCAATTTGTCGATACCTCTCACGAGCTCTAAGATACGAGCCCCAAAAGATCGCTTCCCAATCGTGCTTAGTGCACCTTGGGGTCACTTGGGTCGAGCATGGTCGTGAGCGTTCCCGTGACTCCGTGGGTGGAACGGGGTTGTCACTGGTGTTTAGCCAGCCAACTAGAGCCAATGGAGTAGATGGTTCGATGCCAGGTTGGATGGTTTGAAAGATACGCTGCTGAGCCGCTTTCAATTGACCTCATTGCAAGTTTTGGCATTGACTGAGATTGTCCTGCCAAATGCAAATGAAGTTGAATTGCCCAAAATTGAGAGAGGTTATTGTAGACCTCAAAAACATGATCATGTAGCCCCTAACAGTTTGTCAATACCTCTCATGACCTCCAAGATAGGAGCCTCGGAAGATTGCTGCCCAATCGTGCTTAGTGCACCTTGGGGTCACTTAGGTCGAGCATGGTCGTGAGCGTTCCTGTGACTCCATGGGCAGAATAGGGTTGTCAATGGCATTTACCTGGCCAACCGGATCTGATGGAGTAGACCATTCGATGCCAGGTCAGACGGTTTGAAAGATACATTGTTGAGCCGCTTTCAACTGACTGTTAGTGGTATGTTTGAAATTTGAACTGTGAAACTAATCATGATTAAGCTTGTGAAATTTGAACTGTAAAGCTTATTATGTTTGAGGTTTAACTTTTATAGATTGTTTGAAATGATAAAAAATAATATCCTTAAAACATTATAAACAACAATCAAACATGTAATAATTCAAACCATGCAAATGACATAAGTAAATGACATGTAAGATCCCTTCTTGGCACTATTGGCCACCCATACATGATTTTGGTCATAAGTCCTTATCAAGAGTTTTAGGACATTTAACTTTTAAATCAAATTGATTGTTACAAATTGCCATTATAGGCTTCAAAAGATCTCAATTAACCATTAAGGATCCTTTTGTCCTTCTAGCTCTGATTGGATCCATGGTGATTGTAGGCGTCTTCATAGGTACTCCTGCACAAGGTACAATCCACATACAAAACCAAGTTTATTGACTCAAAATACAATCTAAGAAAGGTGAAATTAATGTATTGAAATTAAGCTTAACTAACTTAGAAAGCAATGCACTAAGTTAACTTATTACCTAGTCAAGTGTTCCTAAAGGGTCATCTCTTTGCTTCAGGGTCTTCAATAGTGCTTCATGATCAGCAGTACTAATAGTCCAAAGTTCTTTTGTCTTTGGTCTTCCTTGATGCTTTGACAACTTGACATTTGTTGCTATAACAAGGTGTGAATACATGAGAATATTTTTGTGCCTCTCATAGTCTTCAAATGCGGGAATTCCATTCTTTCTAATCATGTATGTTTGTAGCCATGTTCCCGCAACAACAACTAAACCAATAGGATATGTGAACCCATCACCATCTGTCATCGGTTGTACAAGCTTATGTTTACCTTGTACACAACGTGCTAACCAATAATCTGACCTCTTATCATTCCCCTACAATGCAACCAATGCAAAAACATTTCCTAGCTTCAAAAGATCTGAAAGATGGTCATAGTCAATTGAAGTTTCCATGTCATCATTTCTTATAGAGAGTGTCAAAGATAAAGGAGTTAGATACTATGGAACCCATGTATCCACCCACTCACTTGACTCGCAATGATCCCAATCATACTAAAAACACATGGGGCAAAAACAAGCCAACTCTCGTGTCCAAATGGTCCATGTACTACTATTGGAGCTTTGGAATGAATGCATTTTTGAAGAGTCTTTCACTGTTTGACAATCCAATCTATCTCCTATAGTTCCCTCCTCAACCAACCAAAAGAATCTACACACTGTAGAATCAAGAGTCCCCCCCTGTGACAATGCTAAAGTAAACCAATCAACAATAGAATGAGCATCAAGAAGTACAACACTTGAAATCCTCAATTGCTCCTTAATTAGAGCTCTCTTCACACACGCACCTGCTCCGTCATGCTCCCCTTTCCCATGCCCTGACTCAAAAAAACTCCAAATATGAGGTACACCTCTCTCCACATGCATTCTACACAACCAATAAAACATTCTGGCATCTTAAAATGACCGGTGCAATCATCTGACCAAATGAGATGCCTATCCATAGCAATACCATTTTCCTGCAAGAAGTCAAAATAGTTCTGGAAACAATGTTGAACAAACTCATGAGAGTGAGACCTGTCGTCGCTCATATAAAAATGGTACTCTTTGATTATCTTTCGCTCATCTTTTGTGCTATCAGGGGAATGTCTATATGTGATGTGTACAAAAATAGCAACCTGAATGGAATTGTAATATTGAGCTTGAGTCTCATTTTGGGGCTGCAATGTATAGTTCTCCGCAAAGTCTACAATGGATATAATAGTTCCAATGGGGAAAGTATCCTTACATGTCCCTAATTTTTTATCCAACCATTGAGACCTGTGACTATGCCTTGCATACTTGTAAAAAAGACTTGTCTTGAAATCTGAGATAAAATCAGCAACATTGTATTCTTTTGCAACTAACTCACATCTAGAGCCTTCACCTCCACACTTCAATGTATATTTCATCGTTTCATACCTTTTTTTGGACGAGTGTCTTTCCAAAATTTTGTTCCAAACCCTCATGAAAACATGTTCTAAACTTGGACAAGCCACCACATTCTGAGCACTTGGCATTTAAGCAATCTTTTTTATAAAATAAACAACCATCATCTCTATGACATAAAAATTGATCTACCAAGTCTCTTGATGATTTGGGAAGACCACTTGCACCACAATCCTCTAGCATTTCATTAGTATGAAAAGTAGAACGAATGGACCGTAATAATTCATGATGCATTGAAAAATCAACATGATATTTGCAACAACATGTATTTCGAATCTTTAGTACACAATAAAATGGCTTCACGAATTCAAAAGACCTTTGTGATATTTTCAATGTTGGATGTGTCTCACAAATTTTTTTATACAACATTGTTTGACTTACCTCCACATAATGTTTAGGATGTGGAGTGCGGTCTTGATTGCCAACTCTCAACTTCAAGACATCCTTCACATTTGGTGACACTCTTGAGTTAGCATCCCAAAATTGTTGAATTTATCCCTGACAACATCTGTTAGCTTCTTATCGAAATGTGGAAGTCTCCCACCATAAGCCCATGTATCAATTTGAAGTGGATCATCAAGTCTTTCTCTTCTTGCAAGTGCTCTACCCAAAGTTTTACGGTCTATATTGAAGTCAACACAAGTTTGTCTCATCAAACGAACCTTTCTCAATTGATGACTTACTAAGGAAGTTGTAATAATCTTCCGAGCAACTCTCTTGTCTTTTTCTCTGCTAGTCTTCCCAATGCTATTGAGAGCATTGAAAAGATTCTTCACAACAATGGCATTTCTCTCCATTTTTTTGTTCACACGAATCTTCAATTTCACAAGCACAGGTCTCATCTTTTGCATCTTTAACAACTACACAAAAATTTGACATTGCTCAGCCAATGTCTTGTTTCCAAAAAATTGATCATAAAGTCTTGAAGCCCACAACCTAACGGTTCTTTGTTACCTCTTTCCTTCCCAATTATTCATAATGTTCTCCTCAATTTCAATTAACCATTTAGGTTTTCCTAAAAGCCCCGAATTTTAAGTTTGATTATCTTTATTGCAAGGGACTTCATTTCGCATATAATTTAGAGATGTGTAACATTCATGTGGTTCTTGCGCAACATTTTTATTCCCCAAGTCTACATTTTCAATCTCCATCTGTACATTTTCAAATTCAACATCCTCTTCACTTACAACTACATTTACGGGGTCCGATTGATTAATGTTTAACATACCTTCTCTCCTTCTTTGGTGATTTTCCTTATCCTTTTCCCTATATGCTTGAATTTCTTCATCCGTCAGCATCCTCTTGCGTTTAGCCTTTCGATGATTGTTGCTTCCCATGGTGAGACCACAAGTTGACAAAAATCAAACAATGCGCCCCAAATCACTTTTTTTTTCTACAACACGTGAAAAAAGTATAAAATCTTGTGATTGTCTGGTCTGTGGGGATAGGGAATATTTTGGTCAAATGTTACCTATCCAAAATCGGGTATCCGATTTCATATCGGGTACTCGATATTCCCAGGCAGATTAAAAAAGGGCGGGAGCAAATGAAAAAAATTGAACTTTTACATATATTAATGTATATAATATATATATATATTTAAAAGAGGCATATGATATATATATAATGTATATATTATATATATACTAATGTATTATAATATACTAATGTATTATATGTACTAATGTATTATATACTAATGTATAATATACTAATTTTTATTTTTCATTTCTTCTAGGTCTTTAAAGGCAACTGGCTAAATCTTTGTATTAAATGTTAGGAAATGCATGAAAATAATATGATTCTGAGCATGAGCATGAGTCCCTACAGGGGCATAGTTGTGGCTTTTACAGGCATCGTAAACCCTAGCTACGCAGAAATGGAGGCTTTGAAGAATAGTTCACTGGAGGTGGATTACAGAAGCAAAGGGAAGGAGAATCACTTAGTTTCCACCGCCTGTGGCTATGAAATGGTATATTTCCCTACTTTTTCAACCAGAACGCTAAATTGCAAAGGTTCTTGAAATAAATTTTGGTTGAACCGGACAATTGTACCATGCTTGTTGATAATCTGGAAACTCAACAGAGTCATTGGGAGGTTAAATAAGAATAACTGCATGGATCTTTGAATTGGTCAAAGATTATGGAGAGTGGGTAAGGGTTTGGTAAAATGAGTAGCTGTAATGGAAATTATGCAAGTGTCGTAGAACTGACCGCATTAATAAAATTAAAGAAGAGATCAGCGGCAGCACGACATTATGAGGAAAGCCTTGCTGTTTCGATGGCGCTGCCATGATATTATGAAAAATGTCTTGCCGCTTCAATGCCGGCACCACCTCTGTCCCCTAGGGAGTCCCCATGACCCCTTTTGACACATTTGAATGCTCAAGTGTGTCCAAAGGGGTACTAAGACCCCTTAAGACACACTTGAGCATTCAAATGTGTCAAAAGGGGTCATGGGGACTCCCTTGGGGTCCTAACGCATGATAAGGTGTACTAGGACCACAATGGAGTCCCCATGACCCCTTTTGACATCTTTGAATGCTCAAGTGTGTCTGAAGGGGTCCTCAAACCCCTTAAGACACACTTGACCATTCAAATGTGTCAAAAGGGGTCATGGGGACTCCCTAGGGGTCCTAACACATGATAAGGTGTACTAGGACCCTAGGAAGTCACCATGACCCCTTTTGACACATTTGAACACTCAAGTGTGTCTGAAGGGGTCCTAAGACCCCTTAAGACACACTTGAGCATTCAAATATGTCAAAAGGGGTCATGGGGACTCCCTAGGGGTCCTAACGTGTGATAAGGTGTACTAGGACCCCTAGGGAGCCCCCATGACCCCTTTTGACATATTTGAATGCTCAAGTGTGTCCGAAGGGGTCCTCGGACCCCTTAAGACACACTTGAGCATTCCAATGTGTTAAAAGGGGTCATGGGGACTCCCTAGGGGTCCTAGTATGCTTTATCACGTGTTAGGACCCTTAGGGAGTCCCCATGACCCCTTTTGACACATTTGAACACTCAAGTGTGTCTTAAGGGGTCTTAGGACCCCTTCAGACACACTTGATCATTCAAATGGGTCAAAAGGGGTCATGGGGGCTCCCTAGGGGTCCTAGTATGCCTATCATGTGTTAGGACCCCTAGGGAGTCCCCATGACCACTTTTGACACATTTGAACACTCAAGTTTGTCTTAAGGGGTCTTAGGAGCCCTTAAGACACACTTGAGTGTTCAAATCTGTCAAAAGTGGTCATGGGGACTCCCTAGGGGTCCTAGTACACCTTGTCATGCGTTAGGACCCCTAGAGAGTCCCTATGACCCCTTTTGACACATTTGAACGCTCAAGTGAGTCTTAAGGTGTGCTAGGACCCCTTCGGACATAGTTGAGCATTCCAATGTGTCAGAAGGCGTCATGGGGACTCCCTAAAGGTCCTAGTACACATTATCACATGTTGGGACCCCTAGGGAGTCCCCATGACCCCTTTTGACACATTGGAATGCTCAAGTGTGTCTTAAGGGGTCTTAGGACCCCTTCGGACACTCTTGAGTTTTCAAATGTGTCAAAAGGGGTCATGGGGACTCCCTAGGGGTCCTACTACACCTTATCATGTCTTAGGACCCCTAGGGAGTCCCAATGACCCCTTTTGACACATTTGAATGCTCAAGTGTGTCTTAAGGGGTCTTAGGACCCCTTCAAACACACTTGAGCATTCAAATATGTCAAAAGGGGTCATGGGGACTCCCTAGGGGTCGTAGTATGCCTTATCACGTGTTAGGACCCCTAGGGAGTTCCCATGACACCTTTTGACACTTTTGAACACTCAAGTGTGTCTTAAGGGGTCCTATGACCCCCTCGAACACACTTGAGCATTCTAATGTGTCAAAAGGGGTCATGTGGACTCCCTAGGGGTCCTAGTATGCCTTATCACACATTAGGACCCCTAGGAAGTCCCCATGACCCCTTTTGACACATTGGAATGCTCAAGTGTGTCCGAAGGGGTCCTAGGACCCCTTAGGACACACTTGAGCATTCAAATCTATCAAAAGGCATCATGGGGACTCCCTAGGGGTCCTAACACGTGATCAGTCATACTAGGACCCCTAGGGAGTCCCCATGACCCCTTTTGACACATTTGAACGCTCAAGTGTGTTTGAAGGGGTCCTAAGACCCCTTAAGACACACTTGAGCATTCAAGTGTGTCAAAAGGGGTCATAGGGATTCCCTAGGGGTACTAATGTGTGATAAGGCACACTAGGACCCCTAGGGAGCCCCCATGATGCCTTTTCACACATTTGAATGCTCAAGTCTGTTTGAAGGGGTCCTAAGACCCCTTAAGACACACTTGAGCATTTGAATGTGTCAAAAGGGGTCATGGGGAATACCTAGCGGTCCTAACATGTGATAAGGCGTACTAGGACCCCTAGGGAGTCCCCATGACCCCTTTTGACACATTTGAATGCTCAAGTGTGTCCGAAGGGGTCCTAGGACCCCTTAATACACACTTGAGCATTCAAATGTGTCAAAAGGGGCCATGGGGACCCCCTAGGGGTTCTAATGTGTGATAAGGCGTACTGGGACCCCTAGGGAGTCCCCATGACCACTTTTGACACATTTGAACGCTCAAGTGTGTCTGAAGGGGTCCTAAGACCCCTTCGGACACACTTGAGCATTCAAATGTGTCGAAAGGGGTCATGGGGACTCCCTACGGGTCCTAACGTGTGATAATATGTAGTAGGACCCCTAAGGAGTCCCCATGACCCCTTTTGACACATTTGAATGTTCAAGTGTGTCTGAGGGGGTCCTAAGACCACTTAAGACACACTTGAGCATTCAAATGTGTCAAAACGGGTCATGGGGACTCCATAGGGGTCCCAACACATGATAAGGCATACTAGGACCACTAGGGAGTCCCCATGACCTTTTTTGACACATTGGACCGCTCAAGTGTGTCCAAAGGGGTCCTTGGACCCCTTAAGACACACTTGAGTGTTCAAATGTCTCAAAAGGGCTCATGGGGACTCCCTAGGGGTCCTAACATGTGACAAGGCATACTAGGACCCCAAGGGAGTAACCATGACCCCTTTTGACGCATTTGAATGCTCAAGTGTGTTTGAAGGGGTCCTAAGACCCCTTAAGACACACTTGAGCCCAAATGTGTCAAAAGGGGTCAAAATGTGTCTTAGTACCCCTTCGAACACACTTGAGCATTCAAATGTGTCAAAAGGAGTCATGGGGACTCCCTAGGGGTCCTAACACGTGATAAGGCATACTAGGACTTCTAGGTAGCCCCCATGACCCCTTTTGACACATTTGAATGCTCAAGTGTGTCTGAAGGGGTCCTAAGACCCCTTAAGACACACTTAAGTGTTCCAATGTGTCAAAAGGGGTCCTAAGACCCCTTAAGACACACTGGAGCATTCAAATGTGTCAAAAGGGGTCATGGGGACTTCTTAGGGGTCCTAATGTGTGATAAGGCATACTAGGACCCCTAGGGAGTCCACATGACCCCTTTTGACACATTAGAATGCTCAAGTGTGTTTGAGGAGTTCATAGGACCCCTTAAGACACACTTGAGTGTTCAAAAGTGTCAAAAGGTGTCATGGGAACTCCCTAGGGGTCTCATGGGAACTCCCTAGGTGTCCTAACATGTGATAAGGCATACTACGACCCCTAGGGAGTCCCCATGACCCCTTTTGACACATTTGAATGCTCAAGTGTGTTCGAAGGGGTCCTAAGACCCCTTAAGACACACTTGAGCATTCAAATGTGTCAAAAGGGGTCATTGGGACTCCCTAGGGGTCCTAACACATGATAAGGTGTAGTAGAACCCCTAGGGAGTCCCCATGACCCCTTTTGACACATTTGAAAATTCAAGAGTGTCCGAAGGGGTCCTAAGACCCCTTAAGACACACTTGAGCATTCCAATGTGTCAAAAGGGGTCATGGGGAGTCCCTAGGGGTCCCAACGTGTGATAATGTGTACTAGGACCCTTAGGGAGTCCTCATGACGCCTTCTGACACATAGGAATGCTCAACTATGTCCGAAGGGGTCCTAGCACACCTTAAGACACACTTGAGCATTCAAATGTGTCAAAAGGGGTCATGGGGACTCCCTAGGGGTTCTAACGCATGACAAGGTGTACTAGGACCCCTAGGGAGTCCCCATGATTGCTTTTGACAGATTTGAACACTCAAGTGTGTCTTAAGGGCTCCTAAGACCCCTTAAGACAAACTTGAGTGTTCAAATGTGTCAAAAGTGGTCATGGGGACTCCCTAGGGGTCCTAACACATGATAAGGCATACTAGGACCCCTAGGGAGCCCCCATGACCCCTTTTGACCCATTTGAATGATCAAGTGTGTCTGAAGGGGTCCTAAGACCCCTTAAGACACACTTGAGTGTTCAAATGTGTCAAAAGGGGTCATGGGGACTCCCTAAGGGTCCTAACATGTGATAAAGCATACTAGGACCCCTAGGGAGTCCCCATGACCCCTTTTGACACATTTGAATGGTCAAGTGTGTTCGGAGGGGTCTTAGGACCCCTTAAGACACACTTGAGCATACAAATGTGTCAAAAGGGGTCATGGGGCTCCCTAGGGGTCCTGACATGTGATAAGGCGTACTAGGACCCCTAGGGAGTCCCCATGACCACTTTCAACACATTTGAACACTCAAGTGTGTCCGAAGGGGTCCTAAGACCCCTTCAGACACACTTGAGCATTCAAATGTGTCAAAAAGCATCATGGGGACTCCCTAGAGGTCCTAACGCCTGATAAGGCATAGTAGGACCCCTGGGGAGTCCCCATGACCCCTTTTGACACATTTTAGGACCCCTTAAGACACACTTGAGCATTCAAATATGTCAAAAGGGGTCATGGGGACTCCCTAGGGGTCCTAACATGTGATAAGGTGTACTAGGACCACTAGGGAGTCCCCATGACCCCTTTTCACACAATTGAATGCTCAAGTGTGTCTGAAGGTGTGCTAGGACCCCTTAAGACACACTTGAGCATTCAAATGTGTCAAAAGGGGTCATGGGGACTCCCTAGGGGTCCTAACGCATGCTAAGGTGGACTAGAACTCCTAGGGAGTCCCCATGACCTCTTTTGAAATATTGGAATGCTCAAGTGTGTCTTAAGGGGTCTTAAGACCCCTTAAGACACACTTGAGCATTCCAATATTTCAAAAGGGGTCATGGGGACTACCTAGGGATCCTAACGCGTGACAAGGCGTACTAGGACCCCTAGGGAGCTCCCATGACCCCTTTTGACACATTTGAATGCTCAAGTGTGTTTGAAGGGGTCCTAAAACTTCTTCAGATACACTTGAGTGTTCCAATGTGTCAAAAGGGGTCATGGGGACTCCCTAGGGGTCCTAACACATGATAAGTTGTACTAGGACCCCTGGGGAGTTCCCATGACCCCTTTTGACACATTTGAACACTCAAGTGTGTTCAGAGGGGTCCAAAGACCCCTCAAGACACACTTGAGCATTCCAATGTGTCAAAAGGGGTCATGGGGACTTCCTAGGGGTCCTAACATGTGATAAGGCGTATTAGGACCCCTAGGGAGTCCCCATCACCCCTTTTGACATATTGGAACACTCAAGTGTGTCTGAAGGGGTCCTAGGACCCCTTCAGACACACTTGAGAGTTCAAATGTGTCAAAAGGGGTCATGGGGACTCGCTAAGGGTCCTAACATGTGATAAGGCATACTAGGACCCCTAAAGAGTCCCCATGACCCCTTTTGACACATTTGAATGCTCAAGTGTGTCTTAAGGGGTCTTAGGACCCTTTCGGACACACTTGAGCGTTCCAATGTATCAAAATGGGTTATGGGGACTTCCTAGGGGTCCTAACATGTGATAAGGTGTACTAGGACCCCTAGCGAGTCCCCATGACCCCTTTTGACACATTTGAAGGACTCCTTAAGACACACTTGAGCATTCAAATGTGTCAAAAGGGGTCATGGGGACTCCTTAGGGGTCCTAACATGTGATAAGGTGTACTAGGACCCCTAGCGAGTCCCCATGACCCCTTTTGACACATTTGAACACCCAAGTCTGTCCCAAGGGGTCCTAAGACCCTTTAAAATACACTTCAGTGTTCAAATGTGTCAAAAGGGGTCATGGGGACTCCCTAGGGGTCCTAACATGTGATAAGGTGTACTAGGACCCCTAGGAAGTCCCCATGACCTCTTTTGACACATTTGAACACTCATGTGTGTTTGAAGGTGTCCTAAGACCCCTTAAGACACACTTGAGCATTCCAATGTGTCAAAAGGGGTCCTAAGACTCCTTAAGACACACTTGAGCATTTAAATATGTCAAAAGGGGTCATGTGGACTTCCTAGGGTTCCTAACGTGTGATAAGGCCTACTAGGACCCCTAGGGAGTCCCCATGACCCCTTTTGACACATTGGAATGTTCAAGTGTGTTCGAAGGGGTCCTATGACTCCTTAAGACACACTTGAGCGTTCAAATGTGTCAAAAGGGGTCATGGGGGCTCCCTAGGGGTCCTAACAAGTGATAAGGTGTAGTAGGACCCCTAGGGAGTCCCCATGGACCCCTTCTGGCACATTTGAACACTCAAGTGTTATCAAAGGGGTCCTAAGACCCCTTAAGACACACTTGAGCATTCAAATTTGCAAAAGGGGTCATGGGGACTCCCTAGGGATCCTAACATGTGATAAGGTGTACTAAGACCCCTAGGTTGTCCCCATGACCCCTTTTGACACATTTGAACTCTCAAGTGTGTCCGGAGAGGTCCTAAGACCCCTTAAGACACACTTGAGCATTCAAATGTTTCAAAAGGGGTCATGGGGACTCCCTAGGTGTCCTAATGTGTGATAAGGCATACTAGGACCCCTAGGGAGTCCCCATGACCCCTTTTGACACATTTGAATGCTCAAGTGTGTCCGAAGGGGTCCTAAGACCCCTTAAGACACACTTGAGCATTCAAATGTGTCAAAAGGGGTCATGGGGACTCCCTAGGGGTCCTAGTACACCCTATCATGCGTTAGGAGCCCTAGGGAGTCCCATGACCCCTTTTGACACATTTGAATGCTCAAGTGTGACCGAAGAGGTCCTAAGACCCCGTAAGACACACTTGAGTGTTCAAATGTTTCAAAAGGGGTCATGGGGACTCCCTAGGGGTCCTAACGCATGATAAGGCATACTAGGACCCCTAGGGAGCCCCCATGACCCCTTTTGACACATTTCAATGCTCAAGTGTGTCCGAAGGGGTCCTAAGATGCCTTAAGACACACTTGAACATTCCAATGTGTCAAAAGGGGTCATGGGGATTCCTTAGGGGTCCTAGCGTGTGATAAGGTGTACTAGGACCCCTAGGGAGTCCCCATGACCCCTTTTGACACATTTAAATGCTCAAGTGTGTCCGAAGGGGTCCTAAGACCCCTTAAGACACACTTGAGCATTTTAATGTGTTAAAAGGGGTCATGGGGACTTCCTACGGGTCGTAACATGTGATAAGACCCCTTCGGACACACTTGAGCATTCCAATGTGTCAAAAGGGGTCACGGGGACTTCCTAGGGGTCGTAACGCTTTATAAGGTGTACTAGGACCCCTAGGGAGTCCCCATGACCTGTTTTGACACATTTGAATGCTCAAGTGTGTCTGAAGGGGTCCTAAGACCCCTTAAGACACACTTGAGCATTCTAATGTGTCAAAAGGGTTCATGGGGACTTCCTAGGGGTCCTAACGCATGATAACGTGTACTAGGACCCCTAGGGAGTCCCATGACCCCTTTTGACACATTTGAACACTCAAGTGTGTCTGAAGGGGTCCTAGGACCTCTTAAGACACACTTGAGCATTCAAATGTGTCGAAAGGGGTCATGGGGACTTCCTAGGGGTCCTAACGTGTGATAAGGCATACTAGGACCCCTAGGGAGTCCCCATGATCCTTTTTGACATATTTGAATGCTCAAGTGTGTCCGAAGGGGTCCTAGGACCTCTTAAGACACACTTGAGCATTCAAATGTGTCAAAAGGGGTCATGGGGACTTCCTAGGGGTCCTAATGCGTGATAAGGCGTACTAGGACCCCTAGGGAGTCACCATGACCCCTTTTGACACATTTGAATGCTCAAGTGTGTCTTAAGGGGTCCTAGGACCCCTTAAGACACACTTGAGCATTCCAATGTGTCAAAAGGGGTCATGGGGACTTCCTAGGGGTCCTAACATGTGATAAGGCATACTAGGACCCCTAGGGATTCCCCATGACCCCTTTTGACACATTTGAATGGTCAAGTGTCTCTGAAGGGGTCCTAGGACCCCTTAAGACACACTTGAGCATTCCAATGTGTCAAAAGGGGTCATTCCAGATTCTTTAGTGCTTCTAGTGAATCCAAATTTTGTTCTTATAAAGATGAGACGTTAGTGAATGACTTCTTGCTAATACTACTCTTCCACCAGATCTAGATTTCAATCCTTTTGTGGATCTACAGGCTTAATCGCAAGCCCACAGGATTGGCCAAGAGAAAAATGTGATTGTATATCAACTAATTACAAAATGTTTAGTTGAGGAGAAAATATTGCAAGGATCAAGAAGAAAATTGACTATGGAAAATGTAGTTATGAATTCTATTAAGAATGAAACTATTAAGGAATTGCATGAATCAAAAACCATGAAAATAACCTTCTGCAACAAAGAACATTCAAGCTATAGAATTTATTAACTCTGAATTTAAATGTCTTATCAGCATTCATGGAAGAGATTTCATTAGCATCCATGGAAGAAATTTCATTAACTTCAGACAAAATCATCTAAAAAAATTCATTAACTTCAGGCGAAATCATTTAAGACGAACAAAAACAAAATCGTATTACTCAGAAATGGCAGAGAAAGAAAATGAGATAAACCAAATTTATCAAATTCTTGCAATCCGTAGCTTCTCTCCGAGCGCAAAATGACAATCCATGGAGCCAAAATTATGGTGAAAATTAAATTCTTTGAGTAAGTCGTTCAAAAATGCGCAGAATACTGTAATGCATGATGATTTATAGAGAATTTATGATGGAGATGCTGTGAAAAAGCATTCAATCCCTGCCATATCTCAGAGTACTGATGAGAAGCAATGGCGAAAGTCTGAGACAGAGGTGGCGTCGGCATTGAAGCGGCAAGACATTCTTCATAATATCAGGGCGGCGCCATCGAAACGGCAAGGCTTTCCTCATAATGTCATGCCGCCGCTGATCTCTTCTTTAAATTTATTAATGCAGTCAGTTCTACAGCGCTTGCATAATTTCTAGTACAGCTGCTCATTTTACCAAACTCTTCCCTGCTCTCCATAATCTTCGACCGTTTCAAAGATCCATCCAGTTGTTCTTGTTTAACCTCCCAATGACTCTGTTGAGCTGTCGGATTATCAATAGGCATGGTACAATTGTTCGGTTCAACCAGAATCTATTTTTGATATTAATATATAATTAAATAATATTTAATGTAAAATGTATATTATATATAATATTTAATATATATAATATATAATCTAATATATAGTTTTTAATATTAATATATATTAAATAATATTTAATGTAAAATGTATATTATATAATATTTAATATATAATTGATATTATAAATATTTAATATATCTAATATATAGTTTTTTATATATAATATATCATATGAAGGATGGAGAAATGGGAGGGAGAAAGTGGAGGGAAGGGAAAGTGAAAATTAAAAATTCTGTCGTCATTTTCAGGTACCCGATTAGGCTCGGTATTGCCTTGTGCACCAAACCTACATGGTCAATTATTGAAATGTCTCAAATACATGTTTTTCCCCTATTTCTCTGAGTTCCAGACTTCAACAATGTAGCTGACGACTTTTTTTACCCAAATTTGATAAAACAAAAAGGGTATTTTAAGGATATTATCAACTTTCTATTGATATAATTGCTGTCAAATTTTGAATTTAGTAAGTAATTATTAGTTATTTTCTAATTGAGCTACCTCTAAAGTGTTGATTTATATACTGATTGAAAAATGACTATAACTTTCAAACGGTATAACATTTTTGAAATCCAAAAAATGTGTCACATTCTATGCTTCGCCTACTATAAGAAATTTTTTTTTGAATTTTGTAAAGTTTTGAATGAGTTAAGGTGGTCAGACGCGGAAGTTTTTTTATTCTAAAAATGTTGTAGCAGAAAATTCATAATTAATTATTTTTTTGGAATAAAATTACAAAAAAATATGCGTCACATCCGGGCATGAGTCTACTACTTATATATTAAATCTTATAAAAAAATATTATCATTTGATCATGATTAAGGTGGTCAGACATACACCTACTTCTTATTTTTTTCTTGAAATTTTTGTACTGTTGTATTGAAATCTTTACTTTTCACCAATTATATTAATTTTTTTTTAGAAGAGGCCTAGTAGTTTAGAAACTACATTCAATTTCCTACAGATTCTATTCTTACAACTTTTTGGTATTAGGTTGATAGCTAGTTCAAATTTTCACATCAAGTTGACTAACCCTGATTTGTTGATTTCTCATTGCCACTTTTGGGCATAGTTTGGCCCCTCATGATCTTGCACATGCCGAGTGATGCAAGAATGTGGATCTTTGAGTATTCCAAAAGTCATCAGAAGACGCATTACAACTACAAAGTGTAGTTTTTGGTTGAACTATCAGGTTTTGCAACCTGTTGGGCTCTCCCTCTTTGGTGATTCAAGATAAAGTGGGCATCTTTCTGGGTGAGGTAATCACTCTCTTTTCTCTTTCATGCTAGTAGGATTAGATCATGAAGCTATGTTATTTATAGTGTTGCTCTTGTCTTTCTTATGTAATCATTTATGCTTTTATGATAGCTTTCCAAATATGATATTAGTGTAGGAAGCATTTCTTAGCAAGGTTTCCTTTGCTAGTTGATTTGGGTTTGTTTCTTTACTAACCCCTCTTTTCATGTCTTTTAGCTTTCTCTTTGTTTTTGTGCCCTCGTACGTGTATGTGGAGTTAGAATCCTTGGCTTGGGGGCTCATGTCCTCAACTAAGTGATATTCTATCTCGTTGTGAATCCACTAGAATCTTTCCTCTCCTTTACCAAGAGTTTGCATTGAATCCATACTCTTGCTAAAGTGGGGGCTAAATGTAGCGTCGAAAAATGGAAGCACTTCCATTTAGGACTGGTTTAGCCCTTTGATTAAGTGGTTTGGGGTCATGTCAAATGCCTTGAATAGGTCTCTGACTTATTTATGGCTTTTTCCCTATTCTGCCCCATTTTCCACTTCTTTTCTGCATTATTCTGGCATCCTGACCTGAAACCCTGAGATTCTTGACCTTGGGGTCAAGGTTGACCTTGACCTCGACCTTGACCCAAGGTCCAAAATTCAAGATCCCAAAGTTTCCGGATGTCAAGTTTTAAAAAGATTTATTTCCCACTTCCGGGTCGGCTGTTTCGGGCTTCAGAATGGTAAACTCTTAAATCATATTTAATTTAGGTCCATTTCTAGGGGTTAAGGTTTAAATGGGAATTTAATTCTCCTATGTCAGCCTCTCTAGAAGTTTGTGCCCTAGACTAGTATATAAGGAAGTCTTCCTCTCTCATTTCAAGTCATCTCCATCTCAAGTAAGCACTCCATCTTTCAATCAATGAAGTGTGCAATCTCTATAAATCAAGCATCCATCGAAAAGCAATTATCTCTCAAGAATTCTCAATCAAAGAGGCATTCAAGCAATCATCTACATTCACGTATTCAAGTTCTCCATTGAAGATCAAGGATTCAAGCATTCAAGCCTTTGGAGGGATTTGATTCAAGCATTCAAGATTCATCATTCAAACCCTAGATCCATCCATCATGGTGGTGTGATCTTCCTTCAAGATCTTTTTCTCATCTTCAAGATCTATTCTTTCTCCCTTCAAGGTGGATTCCAAGAATACAATCATGGAGGTTTTGATTTAAATTTGTTAGTGTTGAGTCCAAGATTTCATATTAACATACTTTTTTACATTTGAAATACAATTGCATATCTATTGAATATCATAGCTTTCGTTGTTAGATCTACTTCTACTACTTGCTAGCATTCTCTATTTTAATTCCATTTTTAAGGTTGATTCCAAACCGGGGTTTGACCAAGGCAAACCCCTCATCCAAACAACAAAACCATTTTTCTTGCAAGAATAGGTACGAAACAATGAATTACAGTGCAGATCTAGACACCCTTTTCGGCAAACTTTCGAGATCCGTAAACAAAATTTCCATCAAAGCAGCGCAGGTCAAGGTTGACATAAAGGGGTCAAGGTCGACTTTCCTACCTAGGTCAAGGTTGACCTTTTCCAGAAAAGAAGAAGGTTTCTGGGTTTTCTCTGTCTCTATGTTTCCAGTCCAACTCCGGTTGCAGAATTTCTCGAAACTGAGTACATACACCAAAAAATAGTGATTTCTAAATTTTATACCTTTCAAGATAAGTGTTTATGTTTTATTAAGTTTTGCATGTTCACAACATTTTCCATCACACACCCACACATATTCTCAAACCCTCGCATAGATATATTTTTATATCTTACAACATGTAAGGAAGTGAAATAGATCATAAATTGTAGCTAGGGAGTAGTAGGGGGCATTAGGGTAGGAAGGAGGTTTGCAATTTTTGTTTCAATTCATTTTTGTAATAATCCCATGGTGACATGCGACCCTACATGTGAGCTTGTGAGCATGTTGGTTTACCATTTTCAATATTACAAGTAGTTATTTTTTTCTGAATTCAATTATGCGTTGTGTGTTTTGTGTAATCAGCTACAAGCTTGGACAGTCCATCTCAGACCCCTTAACCTTGACTGTGTTAAAAGAGCTATAAAAAGAGGGCATCTTGGTGAATATATGTAAAAAGCCTAAAAGAAGAGGATTATCAATTATTAATGGTGAAACAAAATGAAGCATTTACAAAGAGCATCTACACCAAATGAAGAAACTTAGCACCAAATCCAATAGCTTAAAGCATGGTCATGATGAAAAACCATTCAATTTGGTTGTAGGCTTTAGTGAAGTTAATTTTGATGAAAATGACTCATAGTTGATAGAAATAGGTTGTTTTCATGCCTACCTAGACAAAAATCATGTTGTCCTAGATCAATCTTCTACTGATAAAACTAATCTACTATATGTGAAAGTAAGTGATGTTATTCTCGTAGGCAGTATTCAATAGATTAATTAGCCATCGAGTGCAAATTTATTGAGGAGTAACCACTTTAGGATTTAATTAGATTAAGTATTTATTTATTATAGCACATAGGGTACTAATAAAAAATCTTAGGTAAACTTGAAAGAACACAAAACCAATAATATTCCATAAGGCCTTACAAAATAACAAGGAAAATTGTCACATTCAGGAGCTTTTTCATTAGCCATAGAAAAAGTTGCTTCACAAAGATTTACCAAAATATTCTAGCCACAAAGCCTGCTACATACTGGAGAGCTAATAGGAGACCACACCATACATGGTTGAAGGGCTTGTTTGGTCTCAAGGGAAGGCATTTAAGCTTGAAAAAACTACTGATAATCATAGACAAAAGCCTAACGAATATCAAGAAGCTCAAATAAGACTTGATATCCTTTTTTATATGCTCAAATGTTTTATAGGAATTTAGCAATGTTGAAGGAGTTGAAAATTTTCTTTGGAAGCTTTGTGCCTAATTTTAAGCCAATGCAAATGTACCTTGTTTTTAAATTCCCAAGTAGAGTGACAACATGATATTTTCTTCGAGTGGTGAAAATTAAGAAAATAGAAGGCACTTTTAGATTGGCACTGAGGCCATAGAGCTTTGAAGTGGTATCCTTGTATGAGTGACAACAAAATAGTCACAATTGGTGACCATAAGCCTACAAAAATTGACCAAACTATTCGATGTCACCATTTCACCATTAAATCTAGCCAATTCCACAAGGAGGGAAAGACTCAAGATTTTGAATGTGTTTTATATAGCTCAATATGGAATTATGACTCAACAAGACATGTAGAGGAAGAATTGTATTTTAATGTCCTTACATTTTGGAACTGGTCATTCAATACAAAATTAGATTAGAAAGTAATCAAAAGGATAATATTTAGTAGGGGCTCCACCAATAATTGAAAGTAGTTGAAAGGAAAAGATAGGTTGTCCTAACAACATGGCTTCATTAAGACATTTGTGAATTGTTTCTTTACCTAACCACAAATTTGTCCACCTATGTTATGAATAATTAGAGTGATGATGACCAACATTTGGATCAAAAGTTCTAATTTATAATGTATGTAAATAGCAAGCCTTTCTTTCATCAGTTGTCAATCTCATAGGCAACTTGCCACATTTATTAGAAGCTAATTCAACTCTATTGAAATCCCACACTATCCAAGTGGTAATGGGAAGATATTCCACAATCTAAGGTTGAAGGAGATATTTCAACATCATAGAAAGCAAAAATATTAACCCCAAAATAGTGGATGCTAGTATTTTAAAAAGAGGTTAGGAGGGTCAAATCCATGAGTATGTGATCTTTCCACCTTGGCAAAATGAAAGTACAATGTAGGTCAAATCAAAGTAAGTATTCTTTGACATAGCTCATGATCACTACACAAAAATTGATTTTTTGTCCATACAACACAACAAACATGAAGCTTGCAATTTTCAACTCTTGTACACAAAAAAACATAGTTTGAAAAATCTTTGTTAAACTTCTTAGATGATTCATTTTATTTTTAAGTCACTAAGACAATAAACATTCCATGAAACAAAATTTGTGGAAGTTTCGAATTGAGGGTCTTGCTAACATTTTCAAGCCCATTAAGAGCTCCATAGTTGTCCTTTTGGAGATTTCAAACCAATAAATACATTGTTCTAATCTAGCACAAATTCACCTTCTTAAATCTCAAGAACCAAGCTATGAGAGTAGTGAGAAGTAGAACGATAGGTGGCCAAGTAACCTAGTGTTAAAAGAGAAAATTAGCAAGAAGCAACATTTTATAGAAGCGATGCTTATTTGTGGGTAGTGATAATTCCCTTATTGGTTACGATCCATCACTTGTTTTATCTTGTCATGATTTAAAACTTGGTGCCTAACAACCACTTATTAAGGAACAAGACTCGTAGATCCAAGATTGCAAACATTTTGTATAGTTCATCATAGTCTTGTCGTCCCCACTTTTTTGAAGGAGAGGATCTCCAATGAGCTACTTTGATGGAGGCTTAGATTATTGAGTAACCAATGTAATCTCATTTTTTGTAAATTGAGGAATGACACTAATAATATGTTTGACAACTTGATGTGCATAACCGTTTGGGTGAGGTTCTAAGCTCCTATCTAGATTTCAATAGACTCAAGTTCATTAGAAATACCAACCTCAACACAAAGTATTTTCTAAGGGCGAACAAGAAAACAAATTCTACCCAATGTAGACAACATGCCCAACGAGGCCACAATATGCTCTAGAAAGGGCCAAAGTAGTAGAAGGGGATTAGGTAACTCAACCTCGACTAAGAATAGACAACTAAATTTCATGTCCATGAAATAAATTAGATTGACAAGAAAGTATAGTTATATTAGGAGCCAAGTTAAAATGGTTTTAACAAACTTAAACTCAACAAATGAAAAAATAAAAATAAAACCTTACTAAGGTTTTAAATAGCCTCCACATGAATTCAATGAAGAACCTAAACAAATTTAATTCAAACCTTTCATATGTTTTTAAAGGGTATTTATTTCCACAAGGTAGTTAACAAGAGTATAGTTTTTAAGCCATTTGCATAAATTATCAAAATCATTAATAGACAAAACAAAATCAAGAACAATAAAATTATCTTGCAAAATACTTTAAGTAAGAACTTAGAATACTTTAAAACCATTTCACTACTTTTCTAAATCAACAATCTCAAACAAAAAATATATATATAAAAGACTTCCAAACTAACCCAAACCAATTCTGCAACCCTTTCAATTTTTATTTCATCGAATAAATAATTTTTAATTATAATATGAATATATTATGATTTAACTTTAAAATTAATTTCAAGGAGCTTGATTATTTTGTTTAATTCTAAATTTTAAGTCTTCCCAACATGCTCCGATAACAACATCAAAAGATCCCTTTATTTATATTTAGATATCAAATATATCCATTAAAAAATATTATTTAATTTAACACCATCCAACATAAATCTATGTTATCATCCAAGTAAGTATTGATCAGAGGCTTTGATCTGAAAAATTGACAACAAAACATCTACATGGCTTAATCCAGAAGAAGATATCTCGCAATCAACAAAATATTACTGTATAAATTAATAAAATAAACGCATACAAGTTAGTATTGCTGAATAAAATAAACATTGCTCTGATCCTCTGCAATTCAGAATCTTATCACGCGTACGTAACAATGGCTTGCAGACAATTTACTTTAAACTGCATATCTCTATCATATAAAATGGCGGGATCCACTGCATTTGCGGACAAAGTACAGCAACGACGAAAGTTAAAAAGCTCGTCACTATTATATAGAATGATTCGGGCTTCGCGATTTACCCGAGGGAGGTCACGCGCTCAATTCCAGAAACCTGCGAGCCATGGGATGGTTAGCACTGGAAAGCTCATCAGGCCTCAAAACTTCCACAATTTGTCCATCGACTAACAGGCAAACCACATCTGCTATTCTTTGAATCTGTTTGACGCTATGGGAAACCATAACGATTGTCATCTGCTTCACGTTTCTCAGTTTCACGATTGAATCCTCGATGTGCTGCGTTGAGATGGGATCCAGAGCACTTGTCGGCTCGTCCAGCAATAAAACCTGCACCGCCAAATTAGATCACTTGTTAAATCTGGATGCCCCATGAATTATGTTCTTTTTTCTTTCTGGTATCTCAATGATGGATCATTGGATCATGTAGTATGATCTGAAATGTTAATGATAAAAAAATTCTACACAGTAAAATCCAGAAACTCCAGAAACTGATAAAAAATTGATATGGATTATAAAAATCTAATAGATTTGAACAATAAATTAGTTTAGGTAAAAACTTCTGACCTCTGGTTCATTGGCCAGGGTTCTGGCCAGGGCCACACGCTGTGCCTGTCCAACGGAGAGGGCGCTGCCAGATTTGGCGGCGAAGGAGGCGTCCAGGTCCGCCAAATTTAGAAAGTCCACCACATCTTGGTCTTTCAGTTTCTTGCCCTGCAAGCCTGGACCGTAACGTATATTGTCTGCCACGGTTCCTGCACAGAAATGAAAGGGCTCAATTTGTAGATTATGGTTATTTTTGTTGTAAACGCAAATCAATATTTATTGAATCTATACACAATACAATTATTAAGGACATTTTGTTTTCGAGTGAATTCTCAGTGTGCTGTTATAGGTCCTGAAAATAAATACTACTGTATCCATTCACGAGAAAGTTGTGTAAGGCCATTTTGTTTTCAAGTGAATTTTCAGTGTCCTGTTACAGGTCCTGAAAACAAATATTTTTGTTTCTATGCACAAGAGTAAGTCCATTTCGTTTTGAGGTAAATTTTCAGTCTGCTGTTACAGGTCCTGAAAATAAATATTATTGTATCTATTCACAATAAAATTGTCCTGAAAAGAGAAAAGTGTAAGACCATTTTGTTTTCATGTGAATTTTCAGTGTGCTGTTACAGGGCCTACATGTCCTGAAAATAACTATTATTGTATCTATTCTCGAGAAAACTAGTGAACCCATTTTGTTTTCTAAGTGAATTTTAGAGTATGCTGTTACAGATCATGAAAATAAATATTATTGTATCTATTCACAAGAAAACTAGTGAGGCCCCATTTTGTTTTCAAGGCAATTTTCAGTGTGCTGTGACAGGCCACGAAAATAAATATTACTGTATCTGTTCATAAGAAAATTGGGTAAGGCCATTTTGTTTTCAAGTGAGTTTTCACAGTGAGCTGTTTACGGGTCCTACAGAGGACCTGAAACATTATCCAGATGAATCCAGAAAGCCTATTGACAAAACGAAAACAAATAAATCAATTTGAGATCTCCCAAGAACTGCATACCTTCTCAACAAACAGGGACACAATTTTTAACCTCGGGAAATTTACTAACAGAATCGGGCAGATAGTTGCAATAAGAACAATTTAATTAAAAGAAAAAAACTGACCATCAAACAGGGCTGGCGTCTGGAAGAGCATGCCGACTCGCCGACGGAGAGCAAGCACGTTGAGTTTTGTTATGTCCTTTCCGTCGAGGAAAACGGAATCCGGCGGGGCCTCCCAGAGGCGATTGAGAGACCTCAAAAATGTGGACTTTCCGCTGCCGCTGGGTCCTATTATGCCCACCACGCTCCCCTTCCATATGTCCACCGACACTCCTGACAGAATCGAAGCTCCTTCCTCTGTTTTTCTTCGCAGATCTCGTACTCGTATTTTCGGATGACAGTCTTCCTCGTCGCCTGATCCGTCCACGTCCACCAGCAACTCCTTTCTCAGGCTCTCTGTTATCAGACGCACACAACAAAGTCAGATCACAAAAAGAAGTTGATTGATTGCAGGTTACCATGAAACATACCTTTGGAGTCGTCCATGACTATATCAGTCCGGCCAAAATTGATTTCTCTCCTGCTAGCAGCCTTGAAGTAGTATGGCTTAAACTTGATTGCCTTTTCGTTTTTTTCTCCAATGAGTGTTACAATGCCAAGAAGAATTATTCCTGGACTAGTATAGCGTATTGCCTGCTATCCTTCAATATATTCTCTCCTTTGAAAGGTAATTTGGTAATCCCCTACACTGGATGATTTTGAAGGTACAACCTCAGAATCAATAATATTCTCTATGGTGTCCATCTGAAGCAATATTGTACCCAGGGAAGGTACATATGAGCGGAAACTAACGATCACGGGTCCCACAAGAATCTTTATTGCACGATTATTTTTTTATCTGTATCTGCACCCAAGTGAGTTTCCCTAAGTCAGGATTATATAGGCGCATTTTCAACATCAACCTCAAAAATATTGCACTTCATCTTGACTATGTAGTGACAAAAAAAAATTTGTCCACAAGGTTAAAAATTGTCTCGGTTAGCTAGCTAGAACAAATATTTTAATCTCCACGAGGCTAAAAATAGTCTATGGGACAGGAAACCTGGTCAAATTGACTTTTACATTTCAATCCTTTTTCTATTAAGGTTATGATGAGGATCCCCAACTTTTCAAGCGTCTCTTTGCACAATAAATTATACCAAAAACCAAATGCACAAATATTTACATATTTGTCCGTACTGTCTTTGAAGGCATCAGACTCCAAAATGACACTTCAAGATACACGCTGGATTCGTACTCGAACTCGGCAAGGACTCGACAAGTTGAAAACACAAGAAATTCAAATTTTTTTAAGGATTTAAAACTTATTCATGCATCATTCAGTCAATTAACATCAAAGACATAATAATTGAGATAAATAGAAGCTACTTTGCACACATACACAAGTTTACATTGATCACCTAAGTATAAATGTGAATTTATAAAGGAAATAAGTTAATTGTTAAACTAGTTACTAAATAACACATTAGAACTCTGAAATATAAATGGTGTCACTGTCAAAAGCCTACAATATTCAAGGAATATGAAATCTATGGAATCAAAAGTTCAAAATGTATATCAAAATAAAAGCTAGAGTCTAGAAGACTAAGGCCCTATGTCTTCATGCGTGTACGGCTAAGATAGGTCATGGAAGATTATGCAACCATCTTTTGTCCTTATGTCTGAAGCTCAACCTCAGTGGCATTCTCATCCTCCTCATAATTCTCATAATCCTCAAATCTCTCACTCTTAGCCTCAAGGTCCTCCACTAGGTCTCCTCACGCTCTAGCCTCCTGCGCCAATGCTACTGCCTTTGCCTCTCGATCCACTTAATAAACCTATTCCAAGTCTTCATCACTGAAAACAAGATCATCAATCTCAGTGTTCTACTCTGTCAGTAGATTTACCTCCTCTAAAATGATAGGAGATGTGTCGATGCCCAAGATCTGTCCATGACGAAGACAAAAGTTGTAATGCACAAACACAAGATCATTCATCATTTGCATTGCCAACCTATTGTGTTTCTTCGAGTGTATATGTTCGAACATACTCCAATTGTGTTCGCATCCCAAAGCACTACATGGCTCTCAAGATACAAACTGCAATCATCTATAAATTTGGCAATATATTACCAAACATCTCTCACCATGCATTTAAAACAAGAAATTTTAAAAATCAATTCTATAACTTTGACTTTATAAATGTAAAATGGTAATAGAATTAGAAATTAGAATTTAGATTTTAGAATCATAGGCTTTTACCTGACATCAGTAGTGTCTAATTTTTCTTGCATAAGTCTCATGAGAATAAGTCTCCTTGTGAAGTCCTATACATTTTTATCTCATGAACTACATGTGTTCCAACTGATTCATCCGGTGACATTCTCTCTACAACATCATAGAGCCCACTCCACACCTCATCATCGACCTTCAAACCTAGGTTGAATTGGAATGTTGGATTAAGGAAGTGGGCAGCTGCATGTATAGGCCTGTGAAGTAGATTGTGTCATCGTCGATCAATGACAACCCATATGGGACCATATTTATCTTGATTCCCTGCATAAAATTTTCTAATGACCTCTTTCACCCTATCCATGCTCTCATAAATATATCCCATTGTGGGCTTCTCTCTATCAGCAATTCGTAGAACAACAAAAGGCTCTATGAAGTGCAATCAATGTGAAAGCAAAAAGTTAGAAACATTAAGCTTTAAGTTTTACTTTCACAAATGAACAATGAACATAAACAAGTGTGAACAAGAATGATGAAATGAAATGGAAATGATAACAAAAAGGAAAATTACCTCCACAATCTCTTTAGTTAGTTGCCAAAAGCCACACTCATAAAAAAATTTGATCAATGGTCTTACTCCTTGCATTGGTCTTTGCATATGATGATGCAGTCCACTCCTCACTTACAAACATGCATTTCAAAGTGCATTTGGACTTAAGCAAAGATTGCAACGTGAGAAAATTTGTTGCAAATCGGGTGACTCCTGAATGAGACAACTCTTTTTTATTTGTGAACTTCCTCATAAGGTTGAAGACCCAAGTATAATTATATATGAATTTACAAATATTCTTTCCTTGCTCTGCACATATTTTTATCCAGGCGAGTTTGTCAAGATCCTCCAACATGAGGTCAATGCAATGAGCAGCACAAAGGGTTCAAAACAAGTGGTGGTGCCCTCTATACGAAATTTACCTATAGCAACATATTTTTTTGTATTATCTGTGATTATTTGCATCACATTCTCCTCACCCACCTCCTTCAACACTTCCTAAATTACCTCACAAAGATACTCAACATCTTTTATTTTCCCTAAAGCATCAATTGATTTCAAAAACACTGTGGCAACTAAGGAAAAAAAAGAAAGAAGCAATTTAGTACAATCATAATTTAAAAACTTAATCACTAAATCAATAGTTTACTACTAGTAAGTACTAAGTACAAGTTCTACCAAGGTTGAAAATCTCGGACTTAGCAATAACTCGATCGGCCCAAAAAAATTGAAAAACTCAGAATCGTCAAAAACTCGACAGAAAAATCGTCACTTTTATCGAACATTTGAAAATATATAATTTCTTAAAATATTCTTAAAAACACACATACACCAAATTTGTAGAGCATATACTAATTTGAGATATCCACCATTTATGAATCAAAGTTTTGAGTTAAATACATAGCAATTAGAACTTAGCAGATTAACATAGAATCATATACCAAAAAAAAAGTGCGGCATCTAAATAAAAATAAGTTCAATACATATCAAAATCAAACTCCATAAAACTACAACTTTTGAATACATAGTAGGTTCAAGTTTCAGTATCAATGAAAACTAGAAGTAGAAATCATAAATTGCATCTATGACTAAAGCTCAAAAGAGATCGTTGTTGCTGGGTGGGTGGTGCTGTAGTAGTTGCACCATCCCCAACAGGGGGCTAAATAGGCACCTCAATAGAAGCCCCTGATGGATCATGACCAAGCTCATGTTCCTCCTCACATGTTGCCACTTTTGCATCTCAATCATCTTCCTCCATATCAAAGTCAGCTAGCTGATCATCAATCAAGAAAGGATCCACACCCACATCATCACCATCAGAAGGAGCAACCCAATCTACTGCATATGGATCAATCTCATCGAAGTCAAGTGCTTCATATGAAGCCTGCCCTCGCACCTTTTCATGCAATCGAAGGTTGTACCACACATAAACCAAGTCATTCAAGCGCTTCTGAGTCAACCTATTGCGCTTCTTTGTATGTATGTTCTAAAAAACACTCCAATTTCGCTCACAACCAGAAGCACTACAGGGCTGCGATAACATTTAGATGGCAAGCTTTTGAAGATTAGGTGTTGTGGCACCATAATCTTCCCTCCACAAATCTGCAAAGATTAAAAAAAAGTTAAACCATTTATAATGTGGTGAAGATTCTAATAAACTTAATGAGCAAAATAAATGGTATAATAAAACTAAACACATGTTCTTGTTTACCTTGCTGCAGAGTGTATCTCCTACGTTTGCAATCAGGTGAAAAAAATAATGGCCCATCTTCCCTCTTGTAGCTCTGTAACTCATCGAGTACAAGGTCTCGAACGTCCAAATCAGCAACCAATCTCCGAATACATGTGTCTATGCCAACTAGAACCTCTGCATCTTCTTTGAAAGTGTCAGAGAAGTAAAACTTGGGGTTCAAATAGTAGGAAACAACATGAATATGTTGGTGGAGTTGTCGATTCCACCTATGCTCGATTATGTTCCATATGGGTCTATATTTGGTCTCATTTGACCTATACAAGTGTTGAATGGCCTCTTTGGCCCTATCCATGGCCTCATATAGATACCCCATAGGGCTTTTATCCCCATCCACTATTCGAAGAACCTTCACCAACGGTTTTGACACCTGGACATAAAAAAATTAACCAAAATCAGCGAATTGCATTATCTAAAAATTAAATAATAAATCATCAATCAAGATTAAAAAACTTACTTTGATGATCTCCTTTATTAGCTTGCCAAATCTAACATCAAACACAACCTTCACAACCTTCTTTGCTTCAGGGTTCTTGGCATAAGGACTCTCCAACTATTCCTCACTCACAAACATTCGCCTTAGGTTGGGCAATGCATCTAATATGCTTTGCAAGTTGAGAAAATTAGTAGCAAAGCGTGTGACCCCTGATCGCACGAGATCCTTACCATTAGTGTATTCTCTCATAAGACTCAAGACCCATGTGTGATTGTAGATGTACTTTGTGATATTTTTTTCATCTTTGACCACCTTCTCCACCCAACTTAGTTTCTCTAGGTCTTCAAGGAGCAAGTCAAGACAATGGGCAACACAAGGGCTCCAAAATAACGTGCGATGCCTATCCATCAGAAGTCTACCGCCTACCACATATGCAACTGCATTATCAGTCACAATTTGGATGACATTACCCACTCCCACTCCCACTTCCACCACCACCTCATCCAATATGTTGCACAAATTCTCTGCATTTTTCACTTGATCAAAGGCATCAACTGATTTCAAAAATACTAGTTGTCCCTTTGAAGCAACTAGAAAGTTGATGAGCATCTTATTCCTGCCATCTGTCCACCCATCGAATATAATAGTGTAGCCTCTTTGTTGGCAAACTCTTCTTTGTTCTTCTACAAGTTGATGAATGGTTTTGACCTCATTCTGTAACAATGGCCCACTCACCTCATAACAAGTTTGGGGCTTGAACCCCTTACCAAACATGGTCATTGCAACGACCAATTGATCCCAATATGGACTACATAGTGCATTGAAGGAAATATCGTTGTAGTACCAAAATCTTGCAACTGCCACCCTTGTCTTCTCATGCATCTCTTTGTTCCATGCAGTGCCTCTCAATCCAGGTTGAGCACCAGGAATGTTACGTGGAACCCAAAAGTCTGCTATATGGCTGCTCGAATTTCCTGATCCTTGTATCTGTGGCCCAATGGAAGAAGAAGCCTCTGCACCTATTTCTGACCCTGTAGAACTAAAATCCCCCATTGGGGCTGCCATGGCCTTTGATGTCCTCTTTTTTGCTATCTTATTTTGTGCATATGCTTCAAGGCTTGCCAAAGCCTCCCTTGTAGCCTCTTCTAGACAACCATCACAAGGTGTAACATTATTACATTTAATCTTTGCAAGGTGATATTTTAGTCTGCTTATGCCCCCACTCATCACCTTCGGGCAATGGTTACATTTGGCATCTCCTCGATTTGGTCCCAGTGTCCCATGTTTCCATAAAGGGTCCCTCTTTTTGCCACTAGCCATTTCTTACAGTTACTGTCAACTAGCGTTGCAAGTCTACAAACCCAAAGATAAAGAATTAGATATTAGATAAGTTGAGATCAAATGTTAGCCAAGTCTATGAACTATGAGTATGAACTAGCCGAGATAAAAATATATTAGACTTTTTAAAGAGATCAGTCACAAAATAATTGTCTAAGTTTGAGATCAAATATTAGCTAAGTCAGTGAAGTAACTGAGATCAAATTAATCAAATTTTAAAGAGGTCAATGACCAAATAGTTGTCTAAGTCTGAGATCAAATATTAGTTATCAGACTTTTCAAGAGGGCAGCCAATTATCACCTAATAGTTGAAGTGTTCAAACAGTGAACTTGACCTTCTCTAAGTCTGAGATTAAAAAAAAAATAGCTAACTCTATAAAGTAATTGAGAATAAAAATTAAACTTTACAAAATAAATAAATTATAAATTGAAGTTACAAATTCAAATTGTTATTTTGGAAATTTTATATATATATATATATATATATAGTAAACTCTGAAAAATTACTGGTGTACAATAATAAAATTTAATGTTAGATATATATTTTGTTGACATTGAATGTTAACAATATATTTTGATTCTTGAAAATACGCATATTAAAAGTAAATATATTTTCATTTTGAATGTTACATAATACATATAATTAAAATAAAAGTTTTAATATATATTTTGTTATATATTTAATATTTATTATTAACTATTAAGTTATACTTATTAACTATTACATTAAAATTTAAATGCAAAGCCAGAAAAAATAATTAAAATGCAAAGAAAAAACCTTTGCAACTAAGAAAGACACCAAAAATACTTAAAATGCTCCCGTCCAAGCACCTGCGACCTGTGACATGCTCGTGTCCAGACTTGCGACTTGCATGTTGTTCATGTGTTCACGTGTTGCGTCCAGACCTAATATAAGCATGTGTTGCTTTATGATATAAATGAAAAACCTAAAATGGAAAGCATTTTTTTTCCATTTTGTCAGTTATGTTGACCGGTCGCCGATTTTTCCCCCTCAAACTCGCGATTTTTTCATGCATTCACGCCACACGATTTTCATTAACGCGTTGGCGATATCAATGGCATTTAAATCGTTTTGTAGTTTGACTCGCGGTATAACGCCATTTTGGCAATATATCGCAGAGTTTTTCATCCTTGAGTTCTACAATTACTTGATGACGAGACAAGAAAATTAAGCAGTGCTATATTTCTTCTGTTAGTCCAACCATCAATCATGATTGTACAATCCTTCCTCCTCCATAACTCACGCTGCTTCTCAATTGCAACTTTTACATCAACCACCTTTTGAATCAAAATAGAAATTTTTAGCTCCTCATCATTAGGGGCTTTGAACCTCGGATCACAAACAGTAACAACATCTATCACAATTTGTCAATAAGGAGACCTAAATCAAATTAAATAAACACAATAAGTATACTATTAAGTTTTACTTTCAACTTTAAAAATTAATATAATGAATGTGGCATATTCTTGAGTTACAAAAAAAATAAGACATGGAAATTAAAATAATAAGTACCTTGTTGTACTAAATGGAATGTTGTTGTAGAAAAACAAATCTCCAAGTGTCATTTTCCCAGCCTCATGCTTCTCCTTATTCTAACCCATGCTCTCAAGCGATGGTGGGGCACCTGGAGTCATGCGTGAAACAAAAATAGAATTAGTGTGGATTTCTTCTTACAAATCCGAGGCCCAATGGTCACACTTGCACTTGCAGTGCTACTACTAGATGGAGGTAATGGAGAACGAAGACATGAAGAGCTCTCTCCACCTAAGTTTGTCATTTCTTCATGCTGCTTCTTTCTTAATTCTTTTTTTCTTTATGGGCCTCTAAATGAGCTTGTATTTCACATATAATCTCTTGGGTTGCTTTTTGGCATGGTTAGCATCATGCCCTGATATATGTGCAAGGTGATATTTCAATCTGTTAATACCTCCCCCATTATATTTAACATGATAGTGCCAACATATAACTACTCCTTTTTTTGGACCTGAGGTGACATATTTCCAAGCCTTATCCCTTGCTACACGTCCAGGGTCTGCATCTGAGTTAAATGGAGGCCTAGATGAACTACCCTCAGGCTGAGACATTATGTTGTTGCTGCAATATATCATAAATAAATAAAATAAACATCTGCAATAATGAAAATCAAAGATTAGGGCTTCTTACTTTTCAAGTTTTTTCATCAACATAAAATGTAACAAATCTAAGATTCTAAAGACAAACAAATGTAAACAAAATGGAAATATGAAATTTGAATGTAAAATATTCAGAAAACAACACAAAAATGTAACTTGCCTTTTCAAAATTGCTCCAAAAATGAAGAAATGCAACTCAAATTTATAGAGGTCTCCTCCAAATGTTTATTTTAGCTCCTTTCAATGTGTGAATACAAGCTAAAAACTAACATAAATAATCAACAATCGATATATGAGAGCTAATCAATTTGCTAATCTATTTTCTAAAGCCCCTATATTCTTCTCCCAAGCCTTTTTTCTCTCTTCTAAGTGTTTGCAAATGATGGAATGACCTTTTTAGGTCTTAGACAAGGCATATAAAACAAAAAGAATGCTTAAAAATAATTTTAAAAAATTTCTTTTTACTTTTGACTTTATGTTGGATGCGGCAAAGTTTGCATGACGGGACTCGCCGAGTCCACCAAGTCTGTGGACTTTGCAAGTCCTGCAAAACTCGGTCAAGTTTGCTTGCCAAGCCAAAAAGACTCTGCAAGACTGACCAGCTCAGGACTCACCGAGTCTTGCTAGGACTCACAAAGTCCTGTAACTATGTTCAAGATATTACCAAAACTCAACTGTCAAGATATTTATACATCTATCCCTTCCTCCACTAGAGAAAGACCAATGCAAGCTTATGGTTAGCAAAGAGTATGGTTTCCTGAGACCTAGCACGCTACCTCCGTTTTTTGGACATTAGGTTAAAGCCAAATTGTTGATTATGTTGCTCTTGGCTTTCCAAAACCTAGCAGACTACCTTCATGTCTATACATAAGAGCAAGCATAAATGGTGTGTGCTTCCCTTGATCTAATTGTCAGGCAATACCTCTTGGTGATTAAGTTGGACTACGTACAAAACACAATCAACAAGACTGAAACAATTGGTGAGCCAACTATGAAACTATGTAAAGATCTACACCAACAATTTATACCTTAATCTTTAAAGGGATTGACAAGACCTGGTTTGATAAGTAGAGATTGACAAGGTCTGATTTAAACCAAAAACATGGGTCAATGAGTTTGACTCAAAAAACTACATAGTTGAATCCTGATAGCAATATCACAAGGCCTAATTTATCAGAAGGTCGGTAAAAGTGTTAAAACTCAAGAGACTAAATAAAATACAAGGCCTTGCACTAAGGGAGACCCATATGCCCCATTAGTGTCTGCCTTGGCCATAATTGAGCATGTAGTTCATTGTAGATGCACAATAGAACCAAGCTTGGAAAACTATGAACTACATGCATAGTAGAACCAAGCTTGGAAAACTATCCTATATATTCACTTGCAAGTTTGTCTCCTCGACACCTTTTGCAAATGTGCTTAAAATTGAATACCACGCATGCTTTTAAGAACAAACTTTAAAAAAACATCAATTCATGGCCAACAATTCCTAGGGATTTGTATCATATTCATTTGAAGACTTTGCTTGAAAGGATGGAACATATCAATCACTTAATAGCTTCAAACATGTGAGGATACCACTCATGTTAGTTCACTAGATTTTGCCAGAGAGGAACATATTGCCTCATTGGCGTCAAGCAAAACATAGAAGTCACTCTTAATTTGCACACATCTGATGCCATGGCTACCCATTCTCAAGTTCCCTATATTCAAATGGAGGTTACTCGTTCTCTAGTTGTCTATGTTCAAATGGACAACCTCCCGTTTGGAAAGTTGTCTATTTGGGTTAAAGAGTAAAACATGTGAGATCTGCTTTGAATTTTAATATTCTATGAATATACTAGTTTCATTTTAAATCTAATTAGTATCAGTAATAGTTACAATATCATGAAGTGAATAACTTTAGGTCAGAAATTTTTAGTGATTAAGGATCAATTAAGTAAATTGGATTTAATCTTATAACAAGATCATGAATACTGCACTCTGTTGATCAGTATTTATAGATTGATACATACTTATTAAAAAAATAATATGCAGACCCAAAACAAATAATGTGCATGACTGTTCGAATTCATTTTATGGCTAGACCATCTAGAAACAACATTCTAAACAAATAAGCACACTATTGACAGGTTATGCCTGCTGCTGTGGATTAAGGACACTAAAAGTCACTTCCAAAAACCACTCTCCAAGTGTCATGGGTTCATTCTCAGAAATTTACAAACCACAGAGCAGGATAGCAGCTTTGGTTCAGCCTTGAGACTTGTAGGATTCTGAAATCCAGCAGCCAATCTAGTTCTAGCCCAGCAGAAGAAATCCCAAAGCCAATGCCTTCTAGTTATATTCAAAGTTGCATTGACACGGATATGGATACAAATACAAATATGGTATTGGATATGAATACGGCCATTTTTTAAGACCCCCAATATGGATACGGCTGGATATGACATTAATGAAAAAATACATACACATATATTTAACACAAATTTCTAAGTTATTAGAGGAGATTTTCATACTTCAAAAGCAATATAAACACATAATTGCTACATAAATAATTATAAGTTAATTTAACACTTTTTAATATGCTAAAAAAGTAGAGTTGCATTGGAAGATAACCCCAAAAAATGGGACACTGAAATAGAAAAACATTTCATTTGTCTTTCTCATTTGGTGTAGGATTAGATATATCATGAATGTTTAAAAAAATTGCATGAATGAAGTTTTTTTGAATTAAATTTGAGAATATTTATGTCAAACTTTTAAAAAATAATATCATATAGTATTTGCATGGCTGGAAAATCAAGGGTTTTATGGCCATGCATGGGTACAGCGTTCCTCGTGAATCATATCGGATACATATCCAATTCGGATATGGGGATACACACACCCAAGGAGGGACAGAGGAATATCCGGCTACTCTGGTTATATTCCTAAGACCTGCCTTTGTATTACTCCTAGATCATTTCTTGATAATGAGCATGGCTTCTAAATTCATTTTATGACTAGACCTTTTAGAAACAACCTTCTAAACAAATAAGCACACTATCGATAAGTTCCACATGCTGCTGCGGATTAAGGACACCGGCAGTTTTGTCCTGCAACTTCCTGGAATTCGTAGAGAAATCCATAAACTCTGAGGATGGAAAGAAACATAATAAAAGACATCCCCTTTCCCTTCCTGCGACCACCTTTTATTCCCAGCTGGGCGCCTTCAAAAAGAAGCTTTCTTTCCATCTTGAATGGGCAAGAATGTGAAAGTTTCTAACTCCAATACTTATCGCCTTGTCATGAAAGCCACTGACCTGGCTGTGGAGAGCACTTGGCAAAAGAGGTTGATGCGACTCAAAATGGCCCACTTCCTCATGACTAAAAAATAGGAACTTAAGTCATAATGAATAATGAAATGTGTTATAAATAACATAAGCTTTTAGCCAAATATTTAATTATTCATTCATTCCCTTCATTTACTTAGATTTCTAGCCTCGGGGAATGAAAAAGGCTAGACACTCCATCGCTGTTGACTATTACTTGGAAGGAGACATTACACCTCCCTACTCTTCTATTGTTCTGAATTTGGTGAAGTTGCTTAGCAGAGACCAAATCGGCTAAGGCAGAGTCAATCAATATTGTTCTTCCACACATATTAGATTGCTCATATTCAGCAATAATCAATAGCACCAACAATAATAGTGATATATATATCGAGCTGCTCATAGGCGGCAATCTAACTGTGAGGATAATCAAGCAGACAGTGATATATATATGTGTGTGTGTGTGTGTGTGTGTGCCGGGAACAATACAGAGGGACATATATGCATACATACATAAAGGGTGCGATTAGTATAGCCACAACATTATACTCATCACCTATCACTACTATCGCAGCACAACCTTGGTATTGGAGACTGCACACTGGGTGGCGGAATGATCATCAGTTGATGCCAACATTAACATTGAGTTTGTATAGGAGGCAAGACATATTTGCATCTACATTAGCATCAACATTCAAAGGACAGTGGCATTAGCATTTGCATCAACAATAGGAGATCAAAGTATTTAGTGGATTGGACATAGATATCAAGTTCCCTTCAATCCAAATATTGCTTATCCTTTTGTGCTTTCCAACGCAGATCCTTGTTTGTAGGCCATATACAGACTATCATAGAATTTTAGGGGCCTGCCTTTAGAATAGTAGGTTATAATATAATAGGAGGGCCACCACCCACCAGGTAACCATAGAATAGTAGGAGCCACCCACCCCGGCATTGGTAGATTAATAGTGGGAGATTATAGTTGCTATCCTGGTGGGGAGGGAATCACTATATCCTCCTATCCCCCCCGGTGGGAGTTGGGCGTTGCTAAAGTGCTTCCGTCAATCATCTCTTACAGATTTGTCAGTGGAACATCTTTACGAGAGATCTAGTTAGTTCATTTTTCACGTCTCTAGTTGTTTATTTGAATATAAGATTGGTGGCAATTTCCTTCCAAGCATATTGCGGTTTGGCATATTTTTCTTGTTGTTCCATAATTGGGATATTTCAGTGGTATCAGATCTTTGACCCTGCCAGCCTGCTGGGTTGAGGTTGATGAGTGGAAAAAACATAATTATATAGTCTACCAGAGGAGAAGACACTGCTCGCTAGATAGAGTGAGAGACGCTTAGCCGGATCAAAGCATTTTGGCCAGTTTAGGCAATTTGGCGAGAGGACAGCAAAGGATAGTTGATGCAATCACTTGATTGATGAAGACAAGTAACAATGGTGCCAACAACAGAGAGAACTGCCACAATGATAATGCAGTCAATGGGAGGACCCACACTCATCAGTCCCCTGCCACCAATTCAAGACCCATGATGCCCACTTTTCCACTGAGGACCGAGCAACAAGAGAATCACACTCTTTTATTGGTAGAGTTGCAAGAACAGTTCAAGCAGGATTGGTTTGAGGAGGATTGTAACCGAACATGTCACTCAAGGACTACATGGACCTAAGGATGAGACATTTGCCCAATATGGGAACCATATAAGCTTTAATTTAATTTAAAATAATAGCATTAATGTTTGTGCATTCAGCATTGCTTGGGTTGCACCACACAGTTGTACATATTAGATCAACTATTTCACAAGAGAATGGATTGCTGAAAAACATTTTTGTTTGCTAGATTATCCAACAATTTTTAGTGAGAAAAAAAAAATTCCAGCAACTTTCTTGTAGAACACAAGTCTTATACTGAGAGGGGTGGGGGGTGAATCAATAGAAGAGTTAAATTTGAGATCCTTGACAAATTAAAATAATTCTGATAAATTGATAAGCATAAAAACAGAATTGACTAGAGAGCAATCACACATAGAAGCCACAACACATGAAGTATGTGGAAAACCCAGAATGGGTGAAAACTAAAAAACCACAGTGAGAAATACTGCTAGGATCTACTCTCCTAATCCAGCCTAACAAAGAAATAATGTGTACAAAGTTTAAGGGCACAACCCTAAGAAATCGCCAAATTCCTTGCCTGAGAGCACCAACTCTGACAGAAGCACCAACTTCTTGATCTGAGCACCGGCATCCTAGAGGCACCAACCATGAAGATGTTACAATTCTCTTTTGCAAACTCACACTGATTTATATTTCTTTCAATTCAGAAATACTACACTTATCATATCTGATGTTTGATCTTAATACTTCTGCAATCAAACTATACAATAAAAACACAGTCAATCTCCACTTATTCTTTTCATATACGTTCACACAATCTCACCAAAACATTCAATAATGTATTGCTGCTATCTTATTTCCCAGCATCATAATATCACCTCCACTCACTCACTTCATTGGGTTTTCATTGTCCTTAAATATTAACTGTATCGGTTAAACAGTTAGGAAATAGTTTCAACTATTTTATAACTGTTTACACAGTTATAACTGTATAACTGTTTGCTATCAAGCAAATAACTTGATACGCATCAAACTTCAGATTTAATTACTGTTCTTCCAATCCTCTGTTATCACTGTTTTCAATAATCAGAGGTAATAAAACACACCTTACAAACTGTAATCTTCTGTAACTTCCCATGACAGGTGATGATATCATAACTGATATTAATGTCTGAAAAAAACAGAGAAACATATTGTTTAGTCTGGTTCAAAACTACTTCTGTTTGATACTTTATAGTCTATTCAAAATAACAGCGAAATGCACAAGATGCCATCTTCTGAACTTGGCAAAAACAACCATCCATATTTCTGTCCCCGTGTTTGATTAGACCAACTTATCAATGCAGAGAATAAAAAGCGACTTCACGATGGTTAACATTATTTGACCACTTTGTGTTTGATGCAAAGAACAGTATTACTATCTTGCTACTGCTTTTCATCAATCTAATTCACAGAAGCATTGAGGATAAAGTTCACAGAAAGATCAAGGATAAAACAATGGTCATTCATCAGATATAACATCAATATCTGCCAAACCAACTCTCTGTCATTACTTGCTATCTGAAGATTGTCATGCCACCATTTTGTCACTAACAGATACATCTATCGGATATATCCTAAGGAATATCATGCAATCATTTGATACAAACAGATATGAGCATCCTGCTCTAATACAAATCATTTGATACAAACAGATATGTGCATTCTGCATTTACCAAACAAGGGGTTTGCATAACATAATTTCCACAAATTTAATCTAACTGCTGCATCTTATCATTAGTGGCACTTTATACCTGTCTTTGACATCAATGCATCTGTTGACAATAAAGAGGGGTGAAAATTTATTCAATCAGAAAAAAGTACAAAGCATGGGCATCAAACAGCCCTATCAAGATCCACTAAGTGATCTAACTGTTAAGACAAGTCCAAAGGTAATTGACCCCTATCCACAACATCCCAATTTTGTATGTGATCAGAAGCCCATTTGGCTAGACAATCTGCTACTCCGTTCCACTCCCTAGGGATATGAGTGAAAGTAACAAAATCCAAAGAAGCAAGCAGATTAAGAATCTGGTTAACAACCAAAGCTAACTACCAACTAACATCCTCAGAATGTTGCCGAGTCAACAGATGCACCACCACCTGCGAATCAGATTCACAAATGAGCTTGCTCCATCCAAGAGCACAAGCACACTCCACAACATACAAAATAGCAATAGCCTCCATCATATTGTTAGTATGATGACCTTTATAAACAGAAAACATAAGCCGAACAATCCCCAAGCTATCTCTACCAACTCCACCAATACCCGCAGGACCTGGGTTTCCCTGAGAAAACCCGTCCATGTTGATTTTTAGAATGCCTTGCGAAGGACTCCGCCTCCCCACCCTATTTATCTTCCGAAGAGGGTGTCTACATCTATTTCTCATGATCGTACCTTGTGGAGGAGGAATATGGAAGCGATTATAGTAAATAACATTAGCAGGATCCATAGCCTCCGTCAAGTCACATTTTACCGAAATAGTTTCTCCCAAAGAATGGAGAATTTTCCACCACAAGTGGTGAGCCCCCAAAAATATATCTTGAAATATCCGACGATTTCTCTCCAACCAGATATGCCAAATAATAAAAGAAGGGCCAAGAGTCCAAGAAACTTGAAGAAAAGAGTTCATGACTGGCCCCATCGAAAAAAGATCTCAGCCAAAAAAGAGACATGCCAACAAGCTTGATTCCACACATCCCACCAAAAGTGCCAAATATGTCTAGTGAAGGAACACTAGAAAAGGAGATGAGAAACAATTTCTTCACTATTACAACACAACACACACAACGAGGGGCCCTGAAAGTCATGCTTTCATTAATTATCCTAAGTAAGACACCGATTGTGGACCGCCAGCCACATGAAAAAATTGTACTTAGGCCATGAGAACTTGTACCAAACTTGTTTCCACCAAGGAACCTAAATATCCCCAAAACTCTACCACACCAGCTCAACATAACCTGCAAAAACAGAAAATGTTTCAGACAAATCGTTGCTTGCCCAAGCCAGAACATCATTCCCAGCCAAGGTAGTGCACTCCCGAGACTCCAGAATCTGAGCCAGCACTTGCCTATCTTCCTCAGATCCTCCTTAAGGCCATTCAAAAGGATGTTTCCAACGAAAATGAACTGCCAACCCACAAGTATGGGCAATATCATAATGGTCAACAATGTCCCAGCCAACAGTGGTAAAGGTATCACAAAGGACCTGAAGGTGAGTATGAGTAGAAAGGATAGAAGGATGACCATCCCAAGAGTCAAGCCAAAAAAGAGCTTGAGATCCCATATGGCAGAGCTAGAAAAGACCATTCTTAACCAACTGAGCCCCAAGTTTCAAAGTATTCCAAATCATAGAAACTCTCCCCTCCAAAGGAAAGCGAGGAAAATCAAACACATTAACACCTGGAAGATACTTATGGTGATAATACGAGCCCAAAGCTGATTTTAGCTAGAGCACCAGCACCAATATAACTTAGCAGCAAGAACTTGCCCATTAAAAATAGTAGAACATAAGCCAAGGCCACCCTCTTTCTAAGGTCTACACACAGTTTCCCACTTAACCAGGCTCCATTTAGCCGTTGATAAATTCCCGCTCCAAAGAAATTGATGCGAGAGAGCATCGAATTCCTAAAGAAAATACATGGGAGCAGCCTAAACAAAACACCTAAATATAGGAATAGCTTGAATAACCAACTTTGAAAGAGTCAGACGAGCAACAGTAGATAACCACTGATGAGTCCAATGATTAACCTTTTGACACAACTTGTCAAGCAAGATCTACCAAGAGAATCTAGGATGTCTACCAACCGTAAGAGGAATGCCCAAATAAACCAAGGGAAGAGAGCCAATCTGAAATCGCAAAATGTCAACAATATGCCTTCGAATGGCCTAAGGGGTATTGAAGAAGAAAACGGGGGATTTGTGCTTGTTAACTCTAGAATTTGCACCCTAAAAACTAAGCACCTAAACACTTAGAAATTCTGGAGAACATTGGAACAATCACTAGCTTGTGGGTAAACTATGAAGGTGATTGAACCTCTGGGTTCTAGGCCGGTTCCTATTGAATTCTTCGAAAATGGATCACCTATGTTACTTGAAAAACTTACAAACTGATAGGGAAAGAGATAGAAAGACTTTAATGAAATTCTTAAAAAACTGTTAAAAAAAGGTGATACACCAAAGAAAGATGAAGGACCTGATATTTTGATAAACACAATTACAGAACTTATAACATGTTGTTGATCACAGCTTCTAATGGTAACTACATGCATATAAATGTTTCATATGAAGGTCTATATGAACTGAAACTGAAAGGACTGAATCACAATCAGTAAAACTTCAATAAAACACAACATATAACCTATGCAAGATAAGGAATATGCAGAAATGAGACATTAAATCTTAAGGCTCTTAAAATAACATCAATCACACATAATACACTTGATAAACAATAGAAGTAGGCCAAACTCCAATGTATTAAGCTCTGAAAGGCTTCTCCGCAATTAAGTCCTTTGATACAGCTAGAAAGAAATAAGCAAAATCCACCAAAATGCAAAGGCTCTGCTCTCCCAAAAATTGACTAACTCTAAAATGACAAAGGAGAACCAATATAAAGGAAAAACTCCCACCTAAACCCCTAAAATGCAGGGGTTGGATGTGAGAAAAATCCCTCCCAAAAAGGACTCGAAACCTTCACCTAAGAAGTCCAAATAGTCTAAAAGACCTATATGTCCAAGGACTAATAGTGATCACTCCAGTTTGGCCATAACAGCCCCTAAAAAGACTCCAATGACTCATAGAAGAGTCCAGCTTTATAACAAACACCAAAAACATGTCAAAAAGCCACCTCACCACCTTCCTCCTAGACATAATTTGACTTTTCAACCCCTTATCTCTCCAAATCCGAAAATGGACTTATATATTTGGAACTAAATTTGCACAATTTAATAATAATTAATTGATTTATAATGACATCAATTAATTATTATTAATTACAATATTTGCAAATTCCAAATTAAAATTAAACTCATTTATAAAAATTAAATAATATAGTAACATATTACTTAGCTAAAGTAATATATTACTATACTACTTAATGAAATAAAAACTAATGAGTTTAATTCTAATAAATATAAGTTTCATAAAAAACCCGATACATATTACAATTAGATTTCAAAAGACTCTTAAAAACAAATGAAAAAAAAAAAAAAACCGAAGTCCATAAACCTAAAAACGAAAAGAGGCCTTTTCCTTCATTTTACATTTGATGCTTTTGAAAATATACAACAGTCATTTGGAAGAGGGTTTCAAAACCCTAGAGATAAGCCAGGAAATGTGGAGAAAATCTGTTGCTTTGGCCGCCATTCTGGAGGAAAATGCTGCATTTGTTGAGTTCGTAAAGCCACCTGTTGTATTCCGCTTGCAGTTTGGAGAAATCTTCCACTTACATTCTGCCATTTGCACCGAGTAAGAGTGTTTCACGCCTCCTTTGTTGCATTCATATTTAATCTAGGAGTTTTTGGGTATAATAATAAGCATTCCCTGTCTTTTTTTCCTTGCTCATTGTTATACACGCATTCTGAAAGCATTTCTCTGTTGATTAGAAAAGGGTTTTGCTTCAAATTCCATACGCAAATATCCCTTATATATTTTCTGTTATTTTTGTTCACCATTATTACTGTTATGAATGCACGCGCTTATGGCATATGGCTTGGAAGAGTCTTATAGTTTCTCCTTTATTTCCCTTCTCCTGCTGCGAGTTTTTTTTTTATTATGAACATTCTACGAATAGGCACTGCTACTTTCTGAAGAAAACGTGACCTATACAAAAGAGAAACCTTGAAAAATTTGAGCTTAAAGAGAAATAACTGATATCTCCATTGCCTTTTACGTTTTCTCTGCTGCTTTGAAAAAACTTTGCCGCTACCTTTAGAACATTCAAAAGAATAAATCTGGGTTTTGAAATACTTGCGGTTGCTATTTACTCTTGTAGTCTCGCAGATTTAAAGTATCTTTCTGTTGCTTGAATGTATGCTGTGACTTTTCCTTGATATTTTATGAAGTTTCTGGGTTCCTTCAAAAAGATGCAACTGGGTTTTTAAAAAAAATGTCATATGACTGAGAAAACACTTATCATTTTCCTCTCTTCAATACTGTTTGTATGTAGCTGAAAAAAAACGTGACACACAAAAAGAAAAAACCTTGTAAAATTTGGGCTTAAAACCCCAACACTGTTGTATGGATTCTTCAATTCTTTCTGTTATTTCCAGCTCTTTCACTCATTGCTGGAGAATACTTGACTCTTGCTGTCTAGACTTGGCACAAATTCTTTTCACGGGCAAGTCATTGTCTGATTTTCTTTTCTCTAAAACATAAAACCCTTTATTATTTTCTGAAAGAAAACAATAGTTGATGCTTTTTCTGTTGTAAATTTATTGCAAGAAAAACTAGCAATACTTCCATACGGCTTCCTGTGCTCTGTTGTAAAAATCTTCAAGACAAACCTCATTGTTTTGAAAGTGGTTACTGTTTAACATTTCCTTGCTTCATTTTGTAACCTAAATCTCACTGTTGGCACATTGTATTCTCTTTGCAAACCTTGACCTCAGGAATTTTCCTTTTACTGCTGTCCATCTATGTTATTTCCAGCTCTTTCACTCAGGAACACCAAAACGCTGATCATTTATTGAAAAACCTCTATTTCTTATGCTGCAATAGTACTGATCATGCCTTGAAAAACTATATCTGGATGAATGTTTTACATCTGGAAATTCCAACCACTGTTTCTTGCATCTTCACTGTCATTTATCTCTGAAAGGCAATCATAAATATGTTTTTGAAAACTGACACTAAATTCCATTGAAACTGGTTTTCAATTCTGACTCTTTGTAAACTTCTTCTTTTGAAGCAAAAGGTTTCAGACAAAGTGAACGTCCCTTTAATACTTCATATTAAAAATATTTGCAGCTTTGATCACTGTGTATAATGACAGAAAACATCTCTTACTGATATGTTGGGCTCAAACCCTTGTGGGAGCCTCATTTGCATCCACATATCGGTAACAGATGCCTTCGGACCTGCACATGGAACAAACATATTAGCAATAAAAATACCTTTTGTCTTGATGTTGAGTGTAGCTTACTCTCTTTTGTAACAAAATGCATCAACAAATAGCATATGTGTAGTGGTAACTTAATTAGGATATTCAGTCATTGCTTAGATCCTTCGGGATCTAATACCACTTTTCTTTCTCTTATGCAACTGCTAAAGAACTCAAGGGCTAGGAGCTGGATGAAGAACGACACCAAGGGACACATAACCAATCAAAGCAAAAAAGGCAATGACTGGTTATCTCTAACCTCCTCTAAATATATTCTATCTGTTCATGTATTCTTTTGTGCATATGAAAGTTATTAAGCTATACTCACGGCTTGTGTGAGATCTTTTACTTTCAGCATTTCAATCATTTAATCAATTGTAAATGAAAATTGTACATATCAGTTATGATTTATACAATGAACACTATCCTTTTTTTTTGCTCAGAATAAAAATGATTGGAAATGGATAAGAACTAGAAGCAAATGAATGAACAGCTTGTGAATTCTTATGTAATGTTACTATTAGGCTAAATTTCAGCATGTGTAGAAATTTAGTAACAGTGCTCATTGACATTTTGACCTAAAGTTGCAAGGTAAACATCCAAGGCTTGCCTAAAAGATTCAGCTTCTCAAAGATGAGCCAATCCCATACGAGAAGTGTCATCCACAAACTGGAAATGTGAGTTGTGGCAAGCCATTGCCCCATTGCCACTCATGCATCAAGCCCTGAGTGGCTTGAAACTTAAGAAAATGGCTTAGACCCTCAGCTAAAATAATGAATAGGTAGGGGAAAAGAGGATCCCCTTGGCGAAGGCCTCTGGAAGCACCAAAAGGCTCTGAAGGTTCTCCATTCACAATAACAGAAAGAGGCTAAAGTAACACAACCCATAGTCCAACTTACCCATTCTGGACTAAAACCAAAGGCTAAGAGAATTTTTTGAGGAAAACTCCATTTGACTCTGTCATAAGCCTTTGCCATGTCCAATTTAATGAACATAGATCTCTCTTTGAAGCCACCACCACCCCATCCAGAATTTGTTTACCAGCCACAAAACCCCCTTGTTCCTCAGAGATCACCATAGGAAGACAAGTTTTGAGCCTCTCTATAATCAATTTAGTGATAATCTTCTACACCACATTACAAAGAGCAATAGGCCAAAAAAATTCAAGCTTGTCTGTACCTTCCTTCTCGGGAATGAGAGTCAGGAAGGTAGAATTCAAGGCACAAAGCATCTGCTTATTACGAAGAGATTCCTTAACCACCTCCAAAAGATCCATATTAATAATGTCCCAAATTTCCTGAAAATTTTCCACAAGGAAGCAATCTGGGCCCGGAGCTTTACCTTTGTTCATCCCAAAAACAGCCTCTTCTAACTCACACATCAAAATCAAACAAATGGGAGAATCATTCATTGCATTAGTAATAAGAGAGGGACTACAGGAAAGGACCAAATTCTCTTCCACAACAACAAGAGGGTAATCATCAACAAAAAGAGTAGAATAAAAATGGCAGGCCTCATGGGTCATAGCCAACAAAGAAGAGATTTGAAGCCCTTCAAAGGTAACAAGAGAGGAAATATACCCCTTGTTACGACGAGCCTAAATAGAATCAACCCTAAATATACCCCTTTAAATATCCTTGCAGCCAATCAACCCGAGCCTTCTGTTTCCAATAAATCTCCTCCGAAGTTCCCATTCCTCCACATCTCGCATGGCCTAGGATTCAGCTTTTCCAAGAGCATCTGAGAACCCAATGTCCCGAATTTGGCGAGTAATCACCGCAAGATAGTCAAGAGCATTCCTCTTCTTGGTTTAAAGGTTACCAAAACAAGACGTATTCCATCTCTTAAGGTGATATTTGACATATTTAAGTTTCTTCTCAAAGGCAAACATAGTTGTGCCATACGCAGGGCCACCCTCTCTCCACCACTTAGCCACTAAATCATGCAGCAAAGAATCCCGAAGCCACATAAGCTGAAATTTAAAAGGAGGATTCTTTGGACGGGCAAAAGAAGCAGAGAATTTAATTGGCCAATGATTGGAACCTCCCCAGTCAAGAATTTTAGAACTAATAACCAAGTTACCACCAGCCCTAAAACAAGAGACTAGAAGCCTATCCAATTGTTCAGAGATCACCTCCTGGATGCTTTGTCTATTGTTCCAAGTGAAAGTCCCATTAGAAGGCTTGACATTCACTAAAGCAAGAGAATCCACCTAAGCTTGAAATAGATCAAAGGCTGGACCTAACCTAGTCAGCCCTCCTCATCCAAACTCAACACGGAATTAAAATCACTACCTAAGATCCAAAAAAGATAAGGAGCACATGACTGGACATATCTTATGTGAGCCCAAAGCTAGATTTTACCATGGATGTCAATTGGAGCATAAACATTGGTAATGAGAATAGTCTCACCAGAATCCAGAGAAGAAGTAACCAACGAGATAGAAGAATGACTAGAAATCCACCAAAGGGGAGCAATCTTGCGTGGATCCTGAAAAAGCGCCAAACCACCAAATTTACCTTGAGAACCATTGCTCTAACACTGACCAAAATACCAAACACAAGGAGCATAGTGAAGCATATCATCAACAAAAACCTTAAGTCTCCTAAACACAGAAGATGTCTAGGGAATGAGCTGCCACCAAATCATGAATAGCCTTTTGTCGAGGGATGTTATTCAACCCCCTAACATTCCAAGAAAGAATAATTATTGAGAAGATTTGGGAGAAGTGAACATCAATGGGCTTGATAGCCTCAGATTCCACCAACAAATCCCCTATAGATTTAATCTTCTCCCAATCCTTCTTACAACCACCCTTAGAAGAATTATCATATTAGACCTTCTTATGAGGACGTTGCTGCAAGCCCAAACCCAACAATGAGCCTTGCCCCTTGTTGGCCAACAACACCTCCTTAGCCAAATCTACCAAAATAATGTCGTCCTATAAGTCAATGGGAGCACAGGCAACCCCCGCCCCAGGGATAGCTGAGGAACCATCCTGTTGCGGTCCAACATGCTAACTCAGAACAAGGAGCTTCTGCTCTTGCACAATATCCATACCTACTGTAGCCGCCCTAGAAGAAACATCAATTGGAATCCCTTCCTCCAAGGTCATAGTGTCCAAGAACTCACAACGATTAAAGTTATCATCAGGCTACCTATCCTTATAAGATCTCTTTTGGCCTCTTCCCTTAGCACAGGGTTTAACAAATATAAAACCATCCTTATCTGGGCCATTTTCCTAAATAGGGACCTTCCCCTTATCTCCCTTATTAGCCTTAGGAACTGAAGGAGGAAGAGAGCCACTAACAGAAGTACCAGCATTCTTACTAAGTCGAGGGCATTGACGTTGGAGATGCCCATACTCGTGACATACCTGACAACGGAAAGGGAACGATTCATAATGCACCTGTTGGATCCATGAAGCAGAGCCCAAACATATTTCCAAAGAATCCAGCAATGGATTATTTAAATCAATTTCAACATACATGCGGGCAAAAGAAATTACCTTTTTATCTTGGGTTTGTTGAGCAATTGCAGCAAGCTTACCAAGTAGAGCAGCAATCTATTTCAGTATATCTTCTTGCCAAAACTCAAGAGGGAGACTTGGCAAACAAACCCACACAGGAACCTTTGAGGGTATCTCTTTTGCTGAATTAAACCCCACATGCCAAGGTTTGACAAACAAACCCACATGATTATTAAAATATGGGCCACCCTCAAAAACCCAATTCATGTCTGTCATGTTCGTAAAGACAACCAAAAAAGAGCTATTCACTGCTAGCATGATCTCCAAATCACCTTCAACCTGCTATGTGCGAAGAATCCAAGCCTCGAGAGCCAATAAAGAAATGCGGATTCCTAGAAATTTACAGATCAATGCATGCCGGCTCCAATAATCTACATCCTCCATAATTGATTCAGGAGGAATTACTAGGATTGGACGATCATGGCTGCATGGAAGACAACCATTCATCTTTTTTAATTTAGAACTCTCCCCTATATAAAAAGAAGCAGGCTGCTGCGCATGCATGTCAAAAGAAGATCCAAGAGTCAGCTTAGATCCAACAACCACCAGGCTTTTGGAAACCTGAGGTTCCCCAATCTAGATCAGAAACAACATCAATACCAAAACAAAGCCCCAAGGGAATGGCATCCACACCCACCAAAAACTCTCCCACCGAACCCTACACAAAACCCACACCACTGCACACCCTGCACAAAACACTCCCACTGCACCCCACACCCTGCAAAAAACTCTCCCACCGCACCCCACAGCAACTCCTTGCACGCAGAAACCAGGAAAGAGGCAGTGGCCAGGGAAAACCCTAGCAACCCTAGCCGCTGCGGACAAGACATTCGCAGCTCCCCATCCCCATCAATGCATCTGTTTAGACTTGACATCAATGACAAATTCTTCTAACATTTCTCACTGAGATAGCCCTATCTGCTAAAAATGTAAGTGAGCTACTTTTCTATTAAACTCATATTTTGTCCCAAAAATGATTCATATACAGTGGTAGAGAGTGATGTTAATTAAGTAAATAATTAATAGAAGTTGATGGTTGCCACTTTTAATATAGTTAAGCAGGAAGCTTGTGTGAGATGATACTCGAATCCAAATAAGAGTTTGCTTCCTCTTTATGCAATCAAATGTCTTTTTCGTATAAATACAAGTATATATGATATTTTCAGATCTTTATGAACTGTGCCAAATTTTAAATTTGTAGATGCAATCATAAATTTTGAGTGTGGTGCCCTTGCAAGTACACTACAATTGTTGGTTGATGACATCGCTTTGTGAGCTTGTTATCTTTAGTTCTTGGTGATAGTGAAACATAAGCACAACCCCACTTGCTGAAGTTTTCCCACGTTGAGATTCAAGGTAAATATTGTATATTTACTTATGTGTGTGTGCGCTCACACTCTTTTCCATGGTTTCATGTTCATTTCAATTCCCTTCATGTAAATCATCTAATGTTTACAGCTCTATGAATACACATGCATAGGCATTGTTTTAAATCCACGCATAACTAAAATAAATCACTCATAAACAAAGAAGATTTGTGTTGTTAAATTAGACATCTGTATAATTAGGCCAACTGTGGATCAGCTTATACTCCAGAGTATACCACTGATACCTTCCAAATTTCCAATTGATGGCGTTGATGGTCTTTGCTTCTTTGGATTAGACGTTAATATGACTTATCAATATCTAACAACTTGATCAACTTTCTTCCTCGGCCTGACAGTGATCTATGTTTGTACACTGCCACTTTCACTTTAAGTTATTGTAGTTAAGAAAAGTTGTAGTATGAAAAAATAGTAAATTTGCTTAAAAGCAAAGCCAGGCAAATAAGGTAGACCCTAATTTTGAATGGAATATAAGTTTTCTTGATAGAATTTGCATCTGAACATCCTCAAAAGTATAAGTAAATGCTTCAGAGTTCGAATTTAGTCGGCTGCGGGCTTTGTTCCCGACCCGTAAAATCTGAGCAATGAACTTTTTGTTTCTGTTTATAAAGTAATCCGTTACTGAAAAAACAAGGTTAAAGGAAAACAAAAATAAACTGTGACCTCCATGAAATTTGACTTACCTATTTACATATATGTATAATAACACCTGAAAAAAAGGTTCTTATGTGCTTACCCTGTAACACGTCTCACTTCATAAGCTTTTGAGAGTCCAGAGTCTTCATCGCCATCTCCAACACCCAAGAAACCCCCCAATTGTTGAGCACAGATCCTTGTAATGGACATATTCCTTCTCAAAACCCACCCTTCACCCATATTCCTGTGTTTAACGACTTCCTTCGCATCAATCTTCACAATGCTATTAAACTTCTTATAACCATGTAAACCATTAGCATAAATAATTAACTCAGTGTAGCCAAGCTTACAGTCTAGCCGCTGCTGACTAGAAAACGTTAACCTAAATGCAATCTTAGAAATTGCTGATAATGGCCGCATGGTGACAGTATTTACCAGCTTCTGCTCCAAGTTAATCAAAAGCCAAACCCCGGAAAACCTAATTCCAAATTAATGGTGTCATGTTGTGCACCTTATATTTTTTTAAAAAAATTAAGTTTGTCAAAACCGCAACCAAGGACTAAAATAATGGAGGCTTCCCAGCCTTTGCTCCAAATACAATTTAGAATCAACCGCTGCTCTAAACTGTCTTCCAAAAGTATCTCACTAAATTCCACAAATTCTGAGTTATTTAAAAGTTAGGCAAAGCCCTCGAAACTCCAATGAAAGACTTATACAGTGAAAAAATCACAGCATCTGCTCCGAATCTCCGATACAGCTCAAAACAAAGCGCCAAAAATTGTTAAGATTTCAAACTCTTCCCCAAATAAATTATAAACAGAAATCCCAATTTCAAATTGTACACTGAAATACAGGAAATCCTGACTTCTCAATGTTATGAAGCCCAATACTCCACAATGGAGTTGGAACTTATGCCTAGAGGCTTAGCTTTTCAAAGTAAAACATTGGAGAACTTGGTCTTTTTCCTGGTTTAGGCTTCCAAATTCCCAACGCGGTTGAACATTATTCACTTTCAATGTTCAGAGCAACCGCTTTTTCTAACTTAACAGCCATTGGACCTGATTTTCCTGTGGAAATAACGTGCATCTTCGAAAGTTAGCCGTTTTGTCCAATCCTCCCTCTTCAAAAAGTTCATTCAGGACTGTTTGTCTTTAAGTTGTTAGTTCCTGCCTATTTATAGGTAGAGACTTATGTTTTCATGTGAATTATTTTCGATTAGTTTGTAATTTTTTCTCATAATTTGAATTTATTTCTAATGTTGTGTGTAATATTAGAATTTATATTTTCAAAAAATACAAAATTTTAAATTTTTGATTGGACAAAAGCATTTTTCCTGAAGTAAAAATCATTTTTTGGATTGGTAAATACCAATAAAAAATATAAAAATGCTAGATAGCTATTTTATTCATGGCTTGAGTACACGTGAGGACGGTTTGCAGCTGACATTATTAATACCATAGTGCAGCGTATGTCCCAAAAGAGTGGAAGAAAATAAAGGTAGTTGCGAGACGAGCTTTCTAGAAAGGGTCTAAGCACCTCTGGTTTAAGGCCTGCCTTACTTCAAAGACTGGAAAAGTCTTCTTCTCTGTCGGATTATGGCGCAGCCAAGCCCTCGAAGCCGCAATTAGCATAAATCACGCCTCCGTCAGAAAACGCACAGATAAATAGTAATGATGCATCAGTTAAGGAGGAATAGGAACCCGAATGCACTGCAATTACGAAAGAAGAAGATTCAAGTGGAAGCATTACGAGCCCTGATAAGTGTGAGGCCGCGATATTTGTTGAGCCGGCGACCGTCGAGAAAACGTCAAATGACGGAAGGATAACGCTGGAGTTGTAACGAGCACTGCGGAGGGCTTGACAAAGCTGGAACATGCAAAGTGGCATGAGGGCGACACAAGTTTGAGAGCCCTGATAAAATCATCATCGATGAATTTGCCTCTGTGACTGTAGATGGAGAAGTACCAGATATGCAAACAGAGCATATAGATATTTGCCGAATGCGCCGAGTTATGAGATGAGTATTCTGCGAGCCAAAATCCATGTCAAAGACCACATTTTGTGAGGTGCTAGCTATTCTCTCCACTTCCTTAGCCATGGCCGCTCTACAGCTTCACCATACAACATAGTAAACATTTAAGGTTTCTATATGAAAAATTTATTTAGATCATTTTCACTGATTAGACCCTTCACTCGTTGATTTTTCTGTAAGAAACATTATGGAATCATGGAGATAGTGAGTAAAAACATGTTGCATGACTAATAATATTTAAAATCTTGCTGCTCAATCTCTGTCAAAAGGCTGACCTCGTGCCTTCTGGGAAAAAAATCAATAGCTTCACCATACAACAAAGTAAATATTTAGGGTTTCTCATTTCTTAAATCTGAGACTTGCAAAGTGGTTTCCAAACTCGGTAATCAGGTATGATCCCAATCTGGTTGCTAATTTTAAGTTCTTACTTTGCACTTCATGTACATTCAATTCTTTACCTTGACATGGCTATTCTTCCATCTCTTGCCCCATCTTCTGGCTTCTACTCTTAATTGTGAAATTGGTTGCAAATATGTCATGTGTGTGATGTTGTGGGCTTCCATTGGTTCTTGTAGGAAGAAACCCAGAGGCTGTTGATATTTTTAGGAGAACTTTTGAAAGGCTTGCACAAGTTTGGAATGGTTGCACTATGCAGAAAAGTTCAAAAAGGTTGGGTTCCTCTGTTTTACTCTGTGTCGTACTCTTAGTAAAAAGTGAACACAATTACTTAAATTGATGAATCAAACATATCCTCTAAAAATCGTGCTTTTCCTTTTCCCCCGAGGCATTTTGTCAAACAGTTTAGGTGTTCTGTTTTGTGCTTTCAAAATCTACAAACATATCCAGCAATCACTGTATTCGCTAAGATTGTTTCTTTCTTCTTCAAATATAATCAACTGTGCATCTAGATACAAACTATTTGATTATAAAAAATGGTGTATAATAATTAATAGTGGCTAGTTCCTACATTTGCTTTCGAGACTTCAATTTGTCACATTGAAATGGAAGCTATAATTATACCACCTTTCACTACAACATGAAACGTGTGATCTTAAAGGAAAAAAATCAGAAGTATCTCACAATAAAAGCTTTTCAACTAAAACACTAAAGCATTTTTAAATTCCCTAATTTTCTTATCAAAATGTTGTGCAATCACTTTTGATATTAATTTTTGGTTTCTTATTATAGAATTCATTTATATTGCAGACAATCTTATTCTCTTCTTCATCTAAAGGCTTTGTTTTATTCTTTATATTGGTGTTTGTGTGGGACAAATTTGGGTATTCTAGGAAGATTGATTGTTTGGAACTGAGTTGTTAATGTATTACTATTAAGTTTTGTCAAGGTTATTGCTCCGATTTATTGCACCTATTAATCACTATATTCAGAAATATCACATAACATCTTCTATATAAGGTAAGAAGTTTGAGCATTGTATTTTCACTTCAGCTACTTCTATATGACAAATAAATATCTATGCATTATTCCATGTCTGAAAACTATTTGAAAATGTCTAGGATCATACATGAAGATTGCACTTGATCTACATGGTTAAAGCTCAGAAATAATGTTATATGTTATTCTACCAAATGTTTGACAAAATAACTGTGAACCAAAAAGATGAATTGAATGTTTAAATCAAACTTTTGCCCTATCATCTTTATTCAAGCAAGCCAGTAATCTTGTTAGAAGTGGTTTGACGCAATCCAGGTCAAAACAATAATCCACTCTATTATATATAAATAACTGATTTGTATCAGTGCTGGGAACTGTGTCAATTTATCCAAAAATTAAAGAGAAAAGTGTTTATATGTTATTCTTGGAATCTAAGTGATCATTCAAGGGTGAAATGGATGCATGGTAACTATTTGTCATAATGCCTATGAGATTAATTGGTAGTTACATCAATTCATAATTAGTAAGTTTGTAAATTTTAATGTTCCATCAAGTGCTTAAGCTCTGCCTATGGGTTTTGTGAATATTATGGTGTTGCTAAAATTTTCCTTAAGCTCTGCCTATGGATACAATACTCTCTATACTGATTAAAACTTAAAAGTCTTGTTACAGTTGACTGCTGCTCTGTCTTGAGTTGAACTCTTATGTGTATGACAAAATCCAGTGAATATGTTCATGTCTATGTAAATCATTTGTTGGGGGTTCTGGTATATTTCTTGTCTCCGGGGTGGGCTAGAATTCTTCATGGTTCAATGATGCCAAAAGGATGGACAGTGACTTGTCTTGTTCATTGGCTTGTATTATACCTGTTGGATTCAAAATGATGGATATTGAATATTATATCTAAATGCAATTAGGAATAAAGGGCCAATTTATGGTCTACCATATATGTTGTAGTATTAATATCAGTTTATAATATTAAAATCAAAATTGTATGTATGTATGGTATGTTGTATTTTATTAGTCCCTATAGGCAGATATTTATGTTTTTATGTCAACTATCTCCTATTAGTTTGCATTTTTTCTCAAATATTTGAATTTATTTCTAATGTTATGTGTAATGTTTTGAGCAGTAAAATATATATTTTTAAAAAAATACAAAATCTTAAATTTTTTATTGGAGTAATGCATTTTTCCTGGGGGTAAAAATAATTTAAAATTTGATAATTACCAATAAAAAATGAAATGGTAGACAGCTGTTTGTTCACATGGCTTGAGTACGGCTGAGAACAGTTTGTTCACATGGCTTGAGTACGGCTAATGATGTTCAAGCATTTTGTGCATATGCAATTGTGATACTTTTTGTCCTGTCATTTTACTACCATTTTCTTCTTATGCATTTGTGGTTTGTACCTCTGTTGTTGTGATACACTCAGAGTTGTATGAGCATTTAACCCAATTTTAACATCTAGCATGTCTAATAAGGATTTGCAGCTGAGCATCTGCTAGAATCGCCCAATGATTTACCAATTTAGCTCTTTCCATTCTACAAGAGTATATGCAAAATTCATCCGGAAGAGTTTATAGTTTTTTGATATAATAAATTTACAAGAGAATTGTATTTGCAGGTATGCTTTTATTAGCCATGCTTACAAGTTTTGTTCTAGTAGGATCTGCAGTCATATTTACTAGATATTAATTTGCATACAATTTTTTAATATAATCTTAACTGTTTTAACAGAAACATATATGCAGTTAAAAGGATAAAATATTTGAAGAGAATTTGTACAGTGATTTGTTAGAGCAGTTCTACAGTGTAAAGAAGTTCCAGGTCTTATATATCATCACATTAAGTATGCGACCAGGTTATGTATGTGCCTATGTAAAATTTATAGCAATATCAATTTCTATCTAATTTGCATTATCTGTGTATTCATGTGTCGTATTTGTGAGAGATATAAGAGGAGGGTTTTTAAAACTAACCGGATGAGTGGTAATGCAGTTTGAAGAAGTGGAGGATTTGTGAGATTAATTGGACGAATAATTTATATTGCTAGTATTTGAAGGATATTAACAAAACTAATTGGATGATTAGTGTATAATTGCATTATTTAAAGGATATTCACAAAATCGATTCAATGAGATTTACTACTGCATTAACAAAAACTAGATTTATATTGCATTGGAATTTGCAAGCAGGAAGAGAGCTCTAAGTCTGTGTCTGTTTGTAGTTTTAAGAAGTGGTACGAGAGAGCCTATACCAGCTAAGGAGGTCTACACTCTTCCCAATACTGCTCAACGTGTTCAACTTCCTAATGGAAGACACATTGCTTATAGAGAGGAAGGGGTTTCAGCAAACATAGCTAGACATTCAGTCTTAGTTGTTCACTCCTTTCTTTCTTCTTGTCTAGCAGGTGATAAGCATTTTAAAATAATATTAGACAAGTTTTCTACCTTTCCATAAGGCTGTAAATTGTTGAAACTGCTGCAATGTCTGTTTCAACTGTTTATATTGCTGCTGAAAGGTTGTGGTTTTTTATTTCTATGTTTCTATCATTATCAGGCAGCTTCTTTATATGCTTAGGGTTGAAGTTATCAAACAAAAAGAGAGTGCATAGATACTATATTCTTGAGTTTTGGGGGTGTATGGATCTTGTTATGGTCTTCTGGTTGTTTATAACTTATGTGTTCTTCTCTCTCTTTGCATCTTCTTGTAACTTGTATTTCTTATATAGATGTATGCACTGGTTTCATAATTTGGTGATTTGATCCTCAGTCAACAGTGGAAATTGTGGTTAAACTATTTAAGATAATCTCATGGTAGGTATTCCTACTATCAAACACTGAAGAATTTGGAGTTAGGCTTGTAACATATGATCTGCCTGGATTTGGTCAAAGCGATCCTCATTCAAATTGTAATTTTACTTCATCTACCTTGGTCATGAAATATATTGCCGACAGGCTTGCCTTAGGTGAAATTTTTTGGGTGCTAGGTCATGCAGGGGGAGGAATACATGCTTGGGCTGCTATAAGATATATACCAGAGAGACTGGCTGGTAAGGTGTTTGTATCTTATCATCATACATCTTGCTTGTAAGTTCTTGTTCAAATTGAGAACTAAAAGATTTTTGTTCATAAATGATTCTTCCCATTGTTAGAATTTTTATGTGTTCTGTTAGAAGGTGCTATGTATCAAGTTGACTCTCTTTATACTTGAACTTATGCGATGGGAGATCATGGCAAATCATATGAAATATTTTAGAGAATTATTTATGTAATGCTATCTCAATATCTGAGTGCAACCCAAGCCAGTCAACGTATTTAAGAGTTTGATGTTCAGCAAGGTGCAAGTAGTACAGTTTCCAAGACAGTTTGTAAAGGGCGATGTTGATATCTTGGACTGGTGTGAATGATCTTTGCAATAATTATTAATAACTTAAAAAATAGTTCTGTATTTTACTATTTTTAATTATTAGACTTTAGCATTATGCATTTTAGGAAGATTTTTCAGTTATTATTTCCATTCTTCAACATGCTTCTGAATGGACATATGCAAAGGCAATGAGTGGTGTAAACAGAAAAGCCATTTTTCCAGCCATTAGGTCTTAGTTCAGAATCTGACAAGTTTCCTTAGAGTTAGAACTATTGCCTCCATTACAAATTCATAGGGCATATCTAACAAAATTTTGATTGGATAGTAATGAGTATTTAAATGCCATCTTTCATGTTTAAGACTTTTTAGTGCTAGGGCTACACATTGGCTGGAAGACAAATTATAAACTGAATGTTGTTTAGTTTACCGATAAAACATGCAAGATCTTAGTTTTTTATTTGACTTTTATATTGAGAGTGTACCCTCAAGATTAACTAACAAAAGTGTAGAACTAACATGTTGCTGAGTGTCCAATAATATTGCAATGGGCATTGTTGTTATAGGCTTCAACCTACGGTATCTTTGATCTGCATCAAAAACAAACTTTACAGGCAAAATTGCAATAATATAATGGTAAGTTTGGAGTTTCGGCTAAAAGAAAAAGTCTACAGATTTCATGGAGCTCAAAGTTGATTAAATATGGATATGTAGGGTAGCCATCCTTCTAGCTGATTTCCTCACAGGTCCAGAAATGTGCCTCCCACTAGTTATACTAAATTAGAAACTTAATTGTAGCTCATCCTTTCATTCCAATTCATGACCCGTTTTAAATGGACAGTCTCTCAGACATCTTGTCAATGCCAGATCTAGTGGTCAGTCTCCTCTTCTTGATATTATTTTCAGGTTTATTTTCTTTCTTCAAAGATTCAAAGCCTTGTTTATAAACTATCAAGTTGAGAAAGACATCCATATTTAGCTCATAGATTCCTTAGATCAAGTTGTCTCTTTGCTTCTTTGGCCACTGATGTCCTTGGTATTTTGAAGGTGGTTTTACAATCCAGATGCTCCTTGGATGTGTGCCTTCCCTTACTCTCATGAATAAGGGATTGGGAAGGAAAGGAGGAACATTAATGCCAATGCTAAAGAGGATATATACACGAAATATACTTAGGTGAAAAATCATTGATTTCCCCCAATCTTAGTCTATCCTGACAATATCCTTAGCTCACATCAATTCCCCCTCATCGTAATCTTTCAACACACAGCTGGCTTAACATAGCTGGCTTGTTATGTTAAGCCTTCTTATAGATTGATAAGTAGGAGATATTTTTCACAGCAAGTCAAATTGTGATATTGCTATCAGGATTCAATTGTGTAATTTTTTTGAGTCAAACTCAATGACCCATGTTTCATGAGTAGTGGTTCACACGAACCCATCTCTCATGAGAATGAATGGAACACTTCACACTCATTGGATCTAGGTGATGCCATCACAATTTTATTTGGTCAGACCATCTTTGACTTAAAAAAATGAACTAAAGATTCTCTCTGGGAAGTTGAGGCTATAGTCTCACCAATTAAAAGCTGAGATAGAGCACCATATTTGAAGTGATGAAATGATTTGGCATCTTTGCTTTTAAAAGTTGGGAACAAAAGACATTTTTGTCTAGGTACTATGCTGATTATGAGATTTTGACATTGTTTTTACTTCTTGCATAGAGGCCCAATTGTGTTCCTCAGCACCCTATCTATGGTGTCTACCCCTTTATCTTTGGGGAGTTGTTTCTATTAGTGGCTGGTCTTTTTAGGGCATCCATAGCCACCAGATCAATCAATTCTTTCTTTTAGCCTACCCTAACTTCATGCACATAGTGGTGGATGATGGATGCTGGAAGATGGATTCCTGAATACTTCATCTAGGAATATTATTATTTTTAGTGCTTCAAAATGCCCTCCCATATACTTGATCCCTTTTGCATGTGCATCTTGCTGGCTTTTTCAGCCATAGACATTTATTAAGCTTCTTCAACAAGTTGGGGGTAGCTGCCAAATTCTCTTTAACAAACCTTGCACCTATGTAAGGCTAAGGCTTCATTGTTTAGGCCTTTTCAATTTTTGACAACTCCCTTTCTGTCACATATACGTGGCTCATAGAAAGTCTAGGATAAACTTGAAAGCATAAATTCATAAAGAGACCCTTCACAACAATAAAATACAATTTTTAAAATAAAATCCATTCAAAGTTAGACTCAAAGCATGTGCTAAAATATTGAATTTTTTCTAAAAGGAAAATAAATATATAAAAATATATATTATTTTATTATTTAATTTATAATTTTTCAATATATGATATATAATTGATTTGTTATTGTTTAGTTTTTAATTATACATTAAAAAATTATTAAATATATTCTCAATATTATTATATTGTGAAGTTATATATCTATATTAATTATTTAATATTTTTAGGTTGACTTGTACTATTCATTTTTATGTGTTTTTAAAATTATTGTTACATTTTATTTGTATTTTAATTCTATTAAATTAATTTTATTTAATGACTTATTAATTTATTGATTAATATATATTAACATTAAATTATTATTTTGATTTAATTTATTCACTTTAAATTTTTATTTGCTTTTTTTTAATTTTTAATTTAGATTTAAATTTTAAAATATTCTAATTATTTATATCAATTTTATAAAAAAAAATGTTGATTAAGTGAAAGATTACCTTACTAACAAGTGTGGTAGTATTGCCTCTTAGTTTAGTAATCAATTGCTAATTTCTAAAATCTCTCTAAAAATTATAATTTTCAATCTCTTTTACCACCATTATTTACACAACTCAAATGTATAAATTTAAGTTAAGGTTCTTTCAACCAAATTTCACACTCAATGTCTAAAATGAAAATGTAAAAAATATTAAACATTAAACAACTAAAACAATGAATTTCTACAATATCTTATAAGTTATTCAAGTTCCTTGTCTTGCATTATATTTACGATGTTCAAATTTGTAGATTGAACCTAATTTTTACATTTGATCTATATACATTTCCGTACAATATACCATAAGTGTAGCTTTATTTGCAACACTACATTACTATCTTACATTATATTGGTTCTCGTATTTTAAGGACCAGGTTGTGCAGGTGTGTGTAATACATGTGATTTTTTTTTGACAAAATGTCCTTAATAATATGGTCTCGTAAGAGAATGTGTTGTGTACAAGACTTGCGAAATAGGTGTAAACCCAAATCCTACAACTATTACCAATATTATCTCCTATTGCAACACCCTTACCTTGAAGCTCTATTTGTCCATCTAGTGCAGCTTTCTCCTATCTCAACATAGATTGGCAAGCATTTTCCCACTTCTCCCTAGGTGATGTCATAGGTATCTATAAAATGACAACTTTTTTATTGCATTGATTTGTAACTGGTGATGCTCAACTTGAATCTCGCCCTTTCCTTGCCCTGTGATAGTTCTAAATTACACAACTAGACAAGTGTTCACAACTACTATCACATATGGAGTTTTCCTTGCCTTCGCTTTTGCATTTAAAATGGAATGTGCTAACTTAGTCGTTTCTCCAACCTCGAACGAGAAAAATAGATACACAGCTAGATAAAACCATTTCCACCACAAACATCGGTTATTAAGATTTAAGAACATACCTACCATGTACTATGAAAATATCATTTGTTTATGGTTTGTACATGTCTGGAGTATCAAGAAAAAGTCACACTTTTGCAAATTATTAAAATTAATAAAATCCCTATTTCAAATTTATTCATCCATGCTCTACACTTCTAGCACAAAGTCTTAGTCAATTTATTAATACATTGATTTCGTTTAGCACTAGACAATTTATTTTCTAAACATAAAGCCTCATATCCTAATATAAGGCAGGGACTTCTGTTGTGCACAGCTCTTGTTTCCTTATGTACTGGGGATACATATATTTATTTATTCTAAAATTTAGGATACAATTTTTTTAAACAAAGTTGCAAAGCAATTAAGTTCTGTCAAAATTTTGGTAGTGTTAAAAAAATAGAAATATGTAATGTTAATGTTAAATATATAGACAAATGTTAAAAGAGGTAAATTTTATGGAAGTTATGTCACCCACTCTATAACTAGTTGTTTTAAATTTAGAGGTGGTTAGTAGAATATACTATAATATATTAGGTTATGTCCTTGGTCTTTTTTCACAAAATACTTGACACAAATATAATTATTTGTCTTCAATTAAATTATTTTAATATTTTATTCATTGTTGTTTTTACATTGTACATCAACTATGCATAATAGAATTGACATAGTCATATTTGTATAAATTTTTATAAATATAATTTTTAATTTAATATATACAACTAATATTATTTTACTATATATAATTCATAGTTAATAATAAATAATTCTATAGAAAACAATAATAAATTATATTTACATGGCCTCATCTCTTATAATGTCAAAGCTTGCACTCAACAAGACTTGATTTCTGGTGGGCTTGTTGTGAGCCATTCAACTTCACCAATGGACCAAGAGCCCATTAACAATATGTATATTTTTTATAAATATATAAAATAAAAAATATAGTATAAATATATAATTACTATAATATAAAAATAATAGTTTATATAAAAAATTTATCATAAATATTATAAATTACATAAAATCAAAAAATATAGTATAAAAATTCATCAAATATAAAGGTGAAATGTAACAACCAACTTTATGTGACTACAAGACCAAAGATAGCCATAAAATTCTGAAAAATTCGTTGTCTCATTTTTTAAGCCAATAGATGATAAATACTTTTCTAAATTAGTAAAGTTAAATATTTTGCATCTAACTTTATGGAATAGAGAAATATGATATTCTTAAAAATATTGAAGAAATTTGATTGGCTAAAATTGAAAAGTTTAATCATAAGCATTGCCTATAGTTCTATGGCTTACAACATGAACTAAAAATTGAACAAAGTAGATTCCCTTGAACTCGTAGGGGAAAGTAGAGCATAAATCGGTCTATTGTTTTTGTTACTCCTCAAATAATTTATTATAATCTTCAATTTAATTTTATGTTATATTCAAATATTAATTAATTTATTCACGTTTTTCAACTCTTCAATTTGATAGAGTAATCAAATGTAGCTCAACATTTAAATTATTTTAAAACTTAGTGGTAGTAAAAATATTTTTAAAAGATTTAAATTATGTATTAACTTATTATTTTAGATTTTTTAAATTGACATACAATATAAATGTAAAGAATTAAAAAGATTATTTGAAATAATTATTTGAAAATTTCATTACATTTAGAAATATATTTCTAGTATAGTGATGGTAAAAGAAAGGACAAGTGAGAGAATCATGGTTGTTGATGGCAAATCAAAAGGTGAAAGAAATTAAGAGGATTTACACTATTAAAATAAAGTATTATTTTTTGTATTCTAATTTTATATTGTTGACGACAATGCTATAAGTAGTCATAACCTGCTAAGAACTATAAAAATTGGAAGTGGCTCTCAAGCACCCGAGATGCACCCATCCATAGATGATGCATATTATCGATAACTATAGTTCATTTCCCCTTGCAACAAATACTATTGTATACACTTAACTCCTATTACACTCTAGTTCAACACTAGTTAACTATTGTTGTTTAAAACTATAATTACTATACATTTTCTATTTAGCAGTCGCGAAGTCATCTTCAACTTGATTAGAGTTGATTATCTTCAACTTGGAAGTTTATAGATTAAAAAATATATTTGGTTAAGTTTAGTCTTATATGCAAGAAGAATATGAAGGTCGTGGATCAACTTCAACAAATCAAAGAGAAAAGGACTCATTAAACTTATACCTAAAGGGAAGCAAGAAAACACTATGAATGGATGGCACCCTATAACTTTATTAAATACTTTATATGAGATAATAGTTAATGCCTTAGCCAGAATAATAAAAATCATATCTCAAGACATAGCTCGGTTTGAGCAAACTAGTTTCCTTGGGGGTAAATTATTTTAGACAACTTGGTGCTTACTTGGGAATCCTTCAAATGGGCTCATCAAATGGCTCTAGATGCTTTGATCCTTAGATTAGATTTTGATAATGTGTAATATCATATAAGATGGTCATTCATCCTTAAAATTCTTTAATGGTTATTCTTTGGTCCTAAGTTTTATGTTCATGTTTGAATTTTTATTTTTTTCATGTTAATGCAAGATTGACAACTAATGGAACTCTCTCCCCTCAATTCTCACTCAAAAATCCATTCAACAAGGTTGTCATCTTACTCGTTTCTTTATGTCCTCACAACTGATGTCCTTGGATGCATCTTGCATCATGCTCAATTAAACCACCTCATCCATAGTATTTATGTTCCAGAAAATATTGTTGCTCTTAACTCTCACTTTATTGATGATAGCATGATTTTCCTTCAAAATAATGCAAATAATTTGTTGGATACCCTTGATTTTTTTTGCATTGTATCAAGCTCTAAACTCACCATGCACGAAATTAAATTTGGATTACATGTGAGGGCCCTCATCCTCAATGGGTTCTAAAAGCATGGAAAGAAAGTAAGCATGGTACCATTGCTAGATACCTTGGTATTACCTTTGAAATAGGATTTTCATCAAAAGAAATGTGGAGGTGGTTTTTAACAAGTTCAAAGTAAATATCTTATAAGGGACAAATATTTTTTTGTCTTTAGATGGGTGTATTCAAGTGGATATATATTTGCTTTACTTTAGTTTTGAATTAATTTTTATTTTATAGCTTGGCATTTGGGTTTCTCTATTTTTCTTTTCTTTTTTGGATGTCGCCGCTATAATTTCAACCAAAATCTATTAAATATGAGGATACCCACATGAGCATGTCATGTGGAATGGTACTCAATAGGAAGCAAAGAAATAATACACAATGATTTCCTATAAGCCTCTAGGAATCATTAAAGAGGTTGGGTACATATGGAATGAAAGGAGGATAACTAGCATATGGACTTATCATGGAAATGAAAGATAACATGGAATAGTTAATATGTAGAAGGAAAATAAATAAATGATAATGTGTAAGTGACAAGTGGAGGAATCCAAAATCCAGGATTAGTATTCCTAAAGAAAAGAATTATCATGACAAGATATAGAGGAATAAATGATAGCAATAGTGATATGGTAGATAGAAATGCTAAAGGTGGAGTAAATAAAGCATGCATAGGAAGGTAGTTATAAACATAATGCCTTATCATTGGTAGTGCATAAGTAAAGGATAAAAGTGTTTGAATCTACAATGATATAATATGATTCTAGTGATAAGGGATCATAGAGAAGAAAAAAAATTATGGAGACGATGAAAGTGAAAGGAATCACATGGACCATTAGAAGGATAATACCCAAGTGTAGTTTTATGAAGGTATAGTTTAAGGTGAATGGGTTTAGTGGTACTATTTTTATAAGGGACAAAGCCTTTGCCTCCATTTATAATTTTCTATGATATTGAACCCTTTTCCACATAATCTCCCAATCTTACAATAAGGAAAAAGAGGATTTGGAATTCTAGGGGAAATTAAATTTATGTAATGATTAAGGATGATTTGATTGTGATGGATGGAGGGAGAATCTAAGACATAATGTTTAGATGAATGGATATATCTATGCCAAAGAGGAAAGTCGAGATTAAGCGGGATCTTTAGATGAATGATGTTGAGCATGTTGATGAATATACAATGCAATAATGTTGAAATCTACAAAGTCCAACTTTACATTTTCAAAAAGTAAAAGGAGTGAACTTGAGAGAATATTACTCAATATCCAAGAAATCAAAACCATGTGAATACCTTTATGTTGCTTCCAAAATACTTATTTATGGATAGCGACTTTAAAAAAAAATTCAATTGAGTATTTTAAAGCAAGGGGTCCCATAAATTTTGTAATGTAATTTAAGTTCCAAATTTTGTATGAATTTTATTGTTTTGCATATTCAATTCAACAGAATAAATAAGTATAGATAAAAAAAATAAAAATTGGTCAGAATTCAATATCTCTACATGATTTATAAATTAAGAAAATTACCTGATTGATGGGGCAAGTTTTAGCTCCACCCCAAATGCATCTACTCAAATCTTCAAACTTAGAAAGAAACTACTGTTATTGAAAAAAGATTCTAATTAATCTTATAATTTTATTTTTTTTTCCCTTCATAGAATCTCCTCCCTCTTTCAAAATAAATCTTGAAGCCCCCGTAAACCCCCTTCTTCAAAGGTGAGAAAAAGATTATCGAAGTTCAACTTGTTTTTCTCACTATATTTGCTCGAAATTTTCTAACCCCTTCAACAAATTCAAGTTTTTTATAGTGTGAAGAACACCCTTCAACTACAAGCCGAAAGGGTGCTAGGGAACCGATAAAGTGCCAAAATATGTTCTTTTCTAAAGTATTTTTTTTATTGATCCTCTTTATGCCATATCAGCCTTTTGAGTTTATCACGCTTTTCAACCGAAAGGATGCTAGGAACCGCCAAGTAACCGAAGTACCATATTAATTCATGCTTCCACATTTTGCATATGCCTACCAAATGTATTTAGCTGGAAAGTTTGTAAAGCATTTTCAACGATTCCCAACTCATTAATATTTATTTCATTCATTGAAGTTTGTGAGGTGTCTTCCCTTTGTAGCATTTGGTGATCTTTTCCTTGTAACACACAATTCTAGGAACGTGTTAAATGTCTGTTAGGATAGTAGAGTTAGGAATCTACACCATTTTAAATGCTTAAAAGCTGGCTGCATGTGTGGAAATGGCAGCTTTGCACTCACTCCACAAAGTAGTAGATTTGGGGTGCCCTAGTAGTAGATTTGGCCAACGAACTCTGCCTTACTCATACTTTGCAAAACCAAAAAAATGGGCCTCACTACTTTCATCAAACTCATTGATAATTTGTGTGGATGTCTTGCCACAAAATTTAAAGAGTTCCATGTGATGAGCATAATTGCCATGTTATTCTCATTCCAAAAGTCTAGTAATGCATTTATTGTAAACTATATTACCTCTTAATCTAATATCTTTCCCTATATGGTATTATATTATGCATCTTGTGTGCTTTGTCTAGATTCCTACATTTTGTATATCTGTTATCGAAGTGGTTGGAGATACAACACATGGCAAAGATATTTATTAATTGTAAATCTAATATTATTGTAGTTCGTAGTGATACTTAAAAATAGAATAATTGTAGTTTGTAATAATATCAAAAGTGGTATTTTTGTATGTGCTCGGTCTAAAATTATAACTAATTTGATAGTTGGATCTTCTTCTTTTATTGAAAGTGGCTACAATGTGTAAATCTTCTAACCAGTTAGGCTATAAGATGTTGAATGAACCTTTCTAGTTTTCCATACCATAAATTATATTTTGACCTTTTAGTGTGACCATATATGCTAGAAATTGTAAATCTATCGAATTCACTAGAATCATATTCTTCCACCATTAAGACATTCTAATAATTTCATGCAAAAAACTAAATCAACAAGATTGTATGATTCTAGCATTAACTCAAATGACTATGATAAAAAATGGACAAGCATGAGTTGATAAGCATTTCACCACAAAATGATTTGAGGATTTAAGACCAAGTCTTAAACTGACATATTAATGTTTTCAATTCAACCAAGTTGAGGTGACAAAAATTTGACAATTAACTCAAAAAACTAAAATGACTTTCAATAACTTACTATTATACATGTTGATTAATGGAAATGTAAATTGTCAAGATCCAAAATATGGACAACACATGTTGGGTGGATTTAAAACAAAAGGGTATTCATTAGACCACTGATGTGTGTGTATTCAAGTGTGGTTGTGCATTGAATTGATATTGTACTTGTTGAGCGTTGTTTTTACACGATGCAATGGCTAGGAATTTGCATGAGCAACTTCCCCTCTTGGAAAACTGATGGAATCAATCTCAAGGTTCCTTCTCGCTGGGTCTCAACCGCTTGGATAGCTCAACAAAAGACAAATGTGAATCTGTTAACAAGGAGGCCTTTGTTGGTTCTTCTCTCAAAGGAAACTGCAAAACAAACTTTAGGAAACCAAAAGTTCTCTTCTTTTTTTATACGATTTTCAGATTTAAGAATGAAAGCAATGCTAATTAAATTAATCTACTGAAAGTAACTTGCAAAGAGGGTTAGGAAATGTAGGGTAACAAGAGATTTTAATGAAATTGCTGAAAAGAAATCTAATGGACATATGCTAGCATCACACCACCATGCGAATTAAATAACCAAGAAGATGAAGAAACCCACAAAATAGAGATCGGATCATGTCACAATCTTCAGCTGAATGGATGCAATCATCAACGAAATTGAACAAATGTAGACGTATGATAAGTCAAAACTCATCAAATCATGAAGCCACCCCGGATGTGTGCACACGCAAGACAAGTTAATCTTCAAGCACCAAAGAATAATCTTCTCATAAATTCGTCACAACACAACAATGTAATACCAGCAAACACCAAACTAAAAGATCGTAGACTTAAAATCATTAAACAACCAATTGGCTCTTTGAAATAAAGAATGAGCAAATCACACATTCACAAATTTCGCATAAATAGTAGATAAATCACACCATGAATGAAGCACCAATTGTATTTGTTGTATTAATCATCAAGTCAACCTTCATTACATCATTTTATTACAATTTATAGAGCTGTGCTCTTATTTTCACAGCTAGGGTTTGGCTGCAACTAAAACTTGAAAGTAAATCTAAACTAGAGATTGCATTAATGAAAACTACCTCTAAAACTTAGCTAAACTACCCTAGCACGGAATTAAACCTCGTGCATTACAAATTTTTTATCAAATCATGTATTAAACATCTCAAAAATGGAGATGGAACTCATGCATGCTCTTGATAATCTTCACCATTCTTCCCTTGATCCTTGGTTGCGGCTTCTCCATGTGGACTCAACTGGAAGAGATCCCAAAATCATGCAAAAATGATCCCCAAAAAGAAGCCCAATTGACTGGAAAATCAACTCTGAGATAACTAGAGTTAAACTTCGGACATGAGAAAAACACCCAAATCCCGACAGTTGGTCCGAAAAAACCAAGCTTCAAAAATGACTAAGTGTCAAGTCTTCTTTTCCTAAATTTCAGACTTCGGACTTGTCGGTGGCCGAAAAAATCCCTATGGCCAAAAGGTCGAAAAATAGGGTCTTTATGCAAAAATTGGCTAAGTCCAAAACTCCATGCCGGGTGGAATTTTGGGCTTTCAGACACCGAAACTCCCAGCAACTTCGAAAGTCCAAAAATCTTCTAGCATTTTCAGTATTTCAGACTTTCAGACGGTGAAACTCTACCAGCTCTGAAACTTCAAAAGTCCACCAGCAACTCCGAAACTCCAAAAACCCACCAGCACTTTCGGCATTTCAGATTTTTGGACAACGAAACTCCCAGCAACCTCGAAACTTTGAAAGTCCACCAGCACTTCTGACATTTTAGACTGCGAAACTCCACCAGCTCTGAAACTCTGAAAATCTTCCACCAACAACTCCAAAACTCCAAAAATCCACCAGCACTTCCAGCATTTCAGACTTTTAGATTGCGAAACTCTACTGGCTCTGAAAGTCCACTAGCAACCCAAAACTCTGAAAATCCACCAACACTTTCAGCATTTTAAATTTTCGGACAGCGAAACTCCCAACAACCCCGAAACTTTGAAAGTCCGCTAGCACTAAAAAGTGGCTAAGTGTTGATATTTTTTTGTTATCAAAATTGAAGACTTGGTGTTCTAGAAGAATGTTGGAGTCATCTCTTTAAAACTTCTTTGTCACTTCTTGGATCTCCAAAAATATTCATACTCCCATGGATGTCGACTTCCCTTGTTGTTTCTTCGTAAATCTCAAAAGGTGGGCATCAAACTTCTACATGTGAAAATAGTTGTCAGTAATGTCTTATTGAAAGCATGACAAAAATTCTAACTATCTAAACTAATTACACAAGGAAAATAAATTTAAACCCTAAAGACAACAAAAAGAACCCTAAAAAAAGGGGGTCCCCATTAGGCCAAGTGGCCAAAATGGGGCGTGCGTTGTGGAACCACAACAGTACTATTTGTCCTTGAGTTAGCATTGGACCCTTAATGTGTATATTCAAGAGTAGTTGTACATTGAATTTGGATTATAAATTTTTATCAAGATTTGATTGTGTAGTTTATGGTTCAAATGTATTGCTCGATATTTCATTAGTAGTGCTTCACACGAACCCATCTCTCATGAGAATGAATACTCAACTTAGCATTCATTACATATAGGTGATGTTTATATGGGTGAACCATAAATATTTCTTGAAAGGTCACCTGTCCCAATTCTAATCTAACTCAAGCAAGCTTAACCATGGAGTTTCTCCAAAGATCAATCCCACTTAGATTGCTACCCCATTTGTAAGTATTGATGCTTCACCACTATGAGCATCAATTAGATGTAATGGGTGTTAAGTTGACCATTTAGTCTCATGAGAAATGGGTTTGTGTGAATCACTACTCACTAAATATGGATCAATGAATTTGAGTCATGAACCACATAGTTGAATCCTAATTATAAAATCATTTTTTCACACTATGAAAAATAACTCCTTATCAATTTATGAGCTTAAAGAGCTCTATAATGAATGGTTCATGGATGGGGTAGCAAGATAATTAGGATTGATCTTGGGAGAAAGTCCATGGTTAACTTAAGTGTGCTTAATTTAAAGTAGTATTGAGATGGGTGAGCTATGACAAATTTTGTTTGTGGGCTCGTATATATATATATATATATATATATATATATATATATATATATATATATATATATATATATATATATATATATATATATATATATATATATATATATATATATATATATACGAGCCCACAAACAAAATTTGTCATAGCTCACCCATCTCAATACTACTTTAAATTAAGCACACTTAATATATATATATATATATATACGAGCCCACAAACAAAATTTATCATAGCTCACCCATCTTAATACTACTTTAAATTAAGCACACTTAAGTTAACCATGGACTTTCTCCCAAGATATATATATATATATATATATATATATATATATATATATATATATATATATATATATATATATATATATATATATATATATATATATATATATATATATATATATATATATATATATATATATGACTTATGTATCCCATATACAACCATTATTTTGATGTATCATTACATGATTTTTTATGTATATATATGAGATGAGATGCTTTTTTAGCAGCATATATGCAATGATGATATATATTTTGTTGGAGATTTGTCAGCAAGCCAGTGTTGACTGTATGTTTGTCATTGATGACAATATATGGTAAGCAACATGTGTGGAAGACTTAAGTAGTAAGCTTTAAGCATATGAAGCATGGACATGTTACCAGCATGATATCATGGATGTCGAGGTTGACTATTAGTACAGATAGTTATATAGCAGCTTATGTCAAGCAGTGTTCCTAACATAGTAATAGACAGTGTTCTATGTATGATTATTCGTACAACTATCATGAAGCATTGCGCCCTTGGATATATGTGTATGCACCCTAAAATGGTCGCCTAGACTTTGGGCCCCATTTATTTGATTTATCAATCCTAAATCATTTTTATCAATAATCAATATTTTCAACATTATCAATTTCTTGATCAAGTCTTAATTTCGATCATATATTAGATTTTTATCCTATGGGCTAACCATTTATGCTAAGTCTTTATTTAATTAAAAGGAATATTTCCTCCCCTTTTGATTAAATAAAAAGCCCCACTTTTCCTCTTATCCTAAGTTGCATAAATAAAGCATTATTCCTATTTCACAAAAAGGAAAAAAGCACTTTTTGTCTCACATGAGGCTCAAAAGTCAACACTTCACTCTCATTGGAGGATACTTGTGCACATGGATTGCTCTTCTTTCAACCTCCACCGCTGATTAAGACTTTTTGCCTCTTAATCTCAATGGTCCATTCCTTTGCATTTCTTATAAAAGGAAAGCTCTCCCCTCCATTTGCATACCATGTTTTTATGCTAATGTTATGCTGCAGGTTTTAGGTGCATTTGGAGCTTTTGAAGATATTGAAGACTTGCTTCATTTCATTACATCATTTAGTTGCATATTTTCTTTGCTTAGTTTGCATGATCATGGCATATTAGCTTAGTTTCCTTTTATGCAATAGAGTAACTCACATAGCTTAAATAGGAAGGCTTTGTAACACTTGTTATTTCCTTTCATAGATTAGTTGCATTGTACTTTCCTTTCTTAGCTTAGGTTGCATTCTCATTTAGATTTGCATTGCATTGCATATTTGATTCTTGAGGATATTGGCACTCTTGCCCTTGTCCTCACTTGAATCTCTCATTGTGTGGTTGACTAGCAAGGTCACAAGCTTGTAGCTCTAGCTGAGAGCAAATACATCATAGTCCCTTGCAACTCCATGCATAGAGAGCTATGAGCCGCTTTGTGAGGCCTCATTCTTGAGCAACCTTGCATGTAATGGATTATAGAAGTGCACCATTTGAGTGTGTACATTTCTGGCGCCCACCGTGGGGCAGAGTAGATAGGCTTTGTCTTTTGTTTCATTGCATTTTTGTCATTTTTCGAATTATTTTTTCAAAAATTTTGCAGTTCTGATTTTCTGTCTCAGAGTATCGCATGATACTTCTCAGGAATATTGCACGATATACCTTTATATAGTGGTGCGACACTTCGCGTAAGAGAAGAATCGCCCGCCAGTACTGAGGTATATCATCTGGTGTCGTGCGAAGTATCGCCCCCCCATAGTGCAGAGTATCGCCCAGACTGAGGTATATCGCCCGACTATAGGAAACTGTGTCACGCGATACTAGTGAAGTCTGAAGTATATCGCTTGATCTGACAGAGACTTGCATTTCCAGTTTTATCATCTGAATTTGATCATTTTAGTTTGCTGGTTTATTTTACTGTATTTAGATAAGTCTAACCTGCATCTTTTAGCTTGGATCTATCAGTTTATTGCATATTTACATTTGGATTTTGATTTTGCTAACCTTGTTGGTCTAACAAGTTGTGTTTGTAGGTGCTCTCATTACTTGAAATTTGCTAAAAACGCATGTCAGAGAGGGCTACTAACAGTTTTTGCAGGGCTGCTCAAGCATAAAAATTAAAAAAAAAATCTTGCTTATTTATTTGCTTTTCTTTCAAGTGTGGCACTCACTAATTGTATTAGGAATCTTTAAAACCTTGTGAAAGAGATTTTGAGGTGGTAGGAGAAGTATGCTCTTCACCTTTAGGTGAATCAGAAAATCTTGACCCATCTTAAAGTTTTGGAAGCAAGGGAGTAATTGAATCTCTTTGCTTGGTGTGTTTGGGAGAAGTTTTTGAAATAGGGGAGTATGCTCTTCACCCTTGAGGTGAACCAAAAACCTTGAACCTCATAAATTATCAATTTTTGTTTAGTTTAGGAATCCTTTAGCTGGCCTACTCTTGAGCAATCAAGAGGAACGACTCAAGTGGGGACAACCTTGTCATCATTTTCCTTGGTGGCAAGTGATTCCAACTCACTATAATCTCAAGGCTATCAAGGACACCAAAAACCTTGGTAGACATAACACTTATCTTCGTTTGATGTGAGTAGCTCATGGGATTGCGACCATGGGGAAAATATTGAACAAGAATGCTTAAGGTACTCTTGAGGCCGCAAGGTCCTAGTCCTTTATGAGGAGCAAGAGGGGTGTTGTGAATGAAAATCCTTATTAAGAACCATTAGATAGAAGCCACCTTGTTTAGCCGCTTATCTTCTTAGTGCAAGGATTGATCCAAGTGGTTTACCCGAATCACCTTAAGATACTCACCATATGTGTCCCTTTGGTTGTGTCATTTGACAGTTCCACGACAAAGCCAACATCTCTTGTGGGTAACCACTTGGTGTGAGGCAAGGGGGCATCAAGTTGTGGGCTAAGTTGGTAAGTATTGAGCCTTGACTTTTTTTAGGATAGATTTGCTTGAATTGTCTTCGGTTGTGTAATGTCAGTGCAAATGTTCTTACATACAAACCATCGGTAGCATTCATAGGGCGCTTTTTCAATTTTGATATCACAAGTGTTTGCCTTGGCAAGGTTGCTTTTGCCCTTGTTTCAAGTGTTTTGAGACATGTTTGATCCCTCACTGTTTGCAAACCTGCCAAAATTCTGCTGATATTGTGACTGAAATCGAAAACACCAACCCTCAGACTGAAAATTTTGACCAAGCAGACCCAAAAATGCAAATTTTACACAATTCTGGTCAAGAGTTGAACAATTCTGCAACAGTATCACACTCTGTAAAGCGAAATATCGTGCGATACTTCACGCTTGCTAAAAATATCGCCTGCCTTGAGAAGAAATATCGTGCGATAGTTCACCCTTGACGGACTATCGCCCGACCTGCCTGGAGTATATCGCCTGACTCTTATAAGGTATATTGCCTGGCATAAGGTGAAGTATCACGCGGTTATAGGTATATCACCCCAGTAGCCTGGAGTATATCACCTGAGTAATTTGTGTCGTGCTTGCAATTTGGTCAGTTTCAGTTGCTGTTAATCAGGTTAGGTCTTAGAGTAGGCTCCTCGCTCTGACGTTTGAGACCTGTCTTGACTCTAAATTTCTAGTTTTAGTCCTTCGGGATAGCATCATTTGATTTACACAATCACTTTGGAATAATTGTCAAATTAGAAGGCCATTCTCGATGCCAAGGTTCATCTCTAAGATTGTTAGCTACATTCTTGGAAAATTTTAGTGCTCTTATTGTCCAAATCGCTTTCATTTAAATCTCAATTTCAATCATATTTTGGCCTAGTCCAACCTCCTAGTTCAAAAGTGCAAGGGTAGTCACCCTTTGATTTGAAGCACTTCTTTGAGAGTGTTGGTAAAGCCCCTTTTCTATTTTCTCATTTCTCTTTGGACAATAGAGGACTTTGATTATCCTAGTTTGGCATTGACACTTTGAGAGGTCACCTTATCATTGAGAGTATTTTTCTTTCATGTCAGTTACGACAAGGTACCAAGTCAATCAAGGGAAGCGACCCCCTGTTGCCTTTAGCCAGTTACCACCCGTTAAGACTCGTCAACAACATAAGGGAAAAGGACCCCTTTTTGATCAATCACCTAAGAGTGAATCTGAGGTTTGTTTTAATTCAGGAGCTAATCCTAGTGAAGTGAGCACCTCTTTTGTACCACTTTCGTCAAGTATGGATATGAGTTACACTTTCACCCAACAACAAAGAGAAGCCATGAATCAAACTCTTGAGGATATTTTCCAACGACATAGAAGAGAGTATGGTGGTTCTTCTCATGCTAGTCCACCCGGGTCACCTCCCAACAACGCGAGGTAATTTGATGCTCACCAACGAGCCGAGAGACATCATAAGCAAGGTCACTCAAATTCAGGGTCACAACACGAAGACCAGAACAATGAATCTAGTGATCACCACATAAACGCAGCCAATACAATAAGGCATTTGAGACCATCCTCCCCACTTAAAGACACCTCGCGATATGCAAATATGAGATTGAGAAGCATTGAGAGGGAGAAGCAAGCCTATTTAGATGAACAAGCTGCCAAAAATGAAAAATTCAGACAACTAGAAGAAGAGGAACATGCGTTGTTGGATATAAAGAAAAGAGTCGCCCAAGAAGAAGAAGATAGACTCTACGCACAACAACTCCAAAGACAATTTAACGGGAGGGGCACCAATAGTGGGACCAACTCACCCCCATCTACCCCTTCACCAAGTCCTAGAAGAAGATCAAGGACACCCTCACAATCCCCAAGTCCTAGAGGAAGAAGGGTTTCAAGATATGATCATCATAGGAGACGATCACCTCATAGACATTCAAAGCAACCCTCCCAATGAGCACATCATGGGTCACAACATGGAGGAAGTTATGCCAAATTTGACCATATGGATTTTATGACTATGCAACAAGAACCATCCTTTTAAGCATATGTGGAACGATATGTGGAACAAAACAAGGATCAATTCCTAGAAAGCCTTATCAACAAAGGTGCTAAAGTTCCATATGATTTTGACGTCCACCAAAAGATTAAGAAATATAATCCTTCAACCAATGAGGTGATCATGCAAATGCAGAAGGATATAGAAAGAATGAGGGCTCCTAAGAGCACATTTAATTTGGACTCCATATGTCCCAACCCGATTGACAAGAGTGTGGTGTTGGTTGAGTTCCCTAAGAAAGTTGAGTTTCCAACCTATGACAAATATGATGGCGTTGGTGATCCTCATGACCATGTTCAACAATTCTACATAATGAGCTTTTCTTTTCATCATGAAGACTCCTACTTGATGAGATTATTTCCAAGGAGCCTCAAAGGCCAAGCCATGGAGTGGTTCACCAACCTTACTCCTCCAGTAAAGTCATTTAAAGAACTCGTCCAACGATTTGTTCAGCATTTTGCTTATAATCTATCAAGGTCGGTCACAATGCTTGATTTGTGCAAGCTTAAACAAAATCAAGGAGAATCTTTTGTCACTTTCCTACAAAGATGGAGACGTTTGTGCTCAAAATATCCCAGGACAATTCCTAAGGAGGAAAGAATAGACATCATTGTGAGTAACTTAGTGCCAGAATTAAGATATGAGGTAAGAAAGATACCATTCAATTCTTTTGATACCATGGTAGAAGTGGCATGTCGCATAGAGGATGTCCTAAAAGAACAAGGAATTTTGGCTAAATCAACTAATAACAACAATGGCCAAAACAACAACAATCATGGTTCTAAGGACAAAAAGAACTCCTATTGGAATAAGAATAAACAGGAGGTCAATGATGGAGTTGTTGACTCACCACAACCTAAGAATGAAGGATTTCTTAATCTCTCCAATGCGGTACAAGCCATGAAGCTCCAAGCATCCTCAGGACAACAAGAGAATAAATCCAAGTATCAAGCAAAACCTAAGAAGGAAAAAAGACAATTCACCAAACTTGGGGACTCCTATGCCGACATTTTCAAAACACTAATTGCTCATAATTTGGCGCAACCTCAGGATCCTGCCAAGCACCGTATACCTGATCCTAAACCTCATTGGTGGGATGAGAAAGCCTTTTGCATCTTCCACAATGGAATTGGACATGATATCGAAAATTGTTTTAGGCTTAAACATCTTGTCCAAGACCTCATTGAAAGTTGGTGATTACAAGTTGATGGTTTAACCACTAATGCGGATCATAAGGCTTTTAAGGAACCCTTGCCCAAATATGAAAAAGGGGAAAATTCCAACAACAAGCATGGTAAGGCTGCTATCAACTATACATACACAAATGCTGAAAATGTGATTAACATGCTTGAAGTGGCTGACGATAACATCAACATGATGAGAGGGAAAAATCCTTATGGATATGATGTGAACTCAACTCCTATGACTGATGAAAGACCCGTTGTGGTGATAAGAGGTCCTCACTCGCGAAGAATGCCCCAGTCCCTCAATGCTGTCACTAGGGGTCAGGCCCAAGCTCCCATTATTATCAGAGGTCCTAGCACTAGCAAGTCTAAGCAGCCCATGTCCAAAGGCGTTCCTCCTAAATCTACCATTGGTCTTGATTCCAATTATAATCTTATTGACCAATTACAATGTACACCTGTGCAGATATCCATTTTTGAGCTTTTAGAATTATCCCCTAAGCACAAGCGTGTCCTTGAGGATGCTTTGCGAGCAGCCAGTGTCCCTAACAACTTAGATATTGATCAATTCCAAAATATGGTCAACCATTTGGCTAGCCCTCATTACCTCACCTTCTCAGAAGAAGACAACAAATCCATTAGTCACCCACATAACTTGGCCTTACACATCGAAGTCATGATTCATAAAACCCGTGTCAGGCATGTACTGATAGATGGGGGTGCGGGGCTCAATATTTGTACCATGAGTTTGTTGCTAGCTCTAGGATATTCTGAGAACGTCATTAACACAAGGAAAAAGATCACAATCAAGGCATATGATGAAGTAGAAAGAAGTTCTAAGGGATTGGCCGTTTTACCTATTCGCATTGGTCAAGTAGAAAAGGATATCTTATTTCAAATTGTTGATGTTGGACCTTTAGCCTACAACATTTTTCTAGGTAGGCCATGGATTCACGAAATGCAAGCAGTCCCATCAACGTATCACCAGTGTGTTAAGTTTCCCCATAATGGTGTAGAAATTTGCATACCTGGAGATAGTGCTTTGTCAGTTAATAACATTTCTGCTGGATCACATGTACCTTTGAATAGGGAAGTCGACAGTCCTAGTAGTTCACTTGAACAATGCAAGAAGAAGTTTAGGACCATAGATCTTGGGATGGGAGATTATAAAATTGATTCTTTTACAAACATGCCAATCTCTCCTAGGTCTTATGGGAGACCATCACCAAATATGAAACCTTCATCATCAGCAATGACATTATTTGGAAAATTCATTGAGTCTTCGGTTCCTATTCAGGAAGAGAAAGAGGAAGTTGTCGTAAGGGACTGGATCTATCACGAGGAAAAATACAAACACAATGAGAACTTTGCTCCTTCACCTAAAGCTTATGGGAGAGGGTATACACTGGTTAAAAATATGGGTTATCCAGGATATGGTCCCCTTAGCCATAGGCTAGATGCTAAAGCTAAGCCTCTTGATCATGCTCTTTTTGGGAAAAAGAATAAGTCCACGGTTGGCTTAGGTTTTGAAAATAAGAAGAAGAAAGGTGTCCCTATCCCAGCTGCGACGGACAGTGACAGTGATTCAGATGACACACCTAATCTCTCTAATCAGCACGATATGTCTGATGATTGGGTGCCTTCAACAAATCTCCTTTGGGGAGATTCAAAAGATTTGATACTTGACAGTCCTACTATCCCAGCTGCGACGGATAGTGACTATATGGCTGCTAGATCGATAAAGGAATGTGTTGCTATCCTAGTTGTGACGGATAGTACCAATGCTAGCACTAGAGAAGGGGAAACCCTTCCTAACCTTGAGGCTTCTACATCACGAGGCCCAAATGATGATTCAGACATAGACTCCCATGACTATGAATGGGACTCACTTTCAGATGCAACAGTTGATTTGGACATGGATGTTGTCCATGCTTATAGTACCCAACCCGATGCGGCTAACGAGCTTAGTATAGGACTAGAGGATTGTACTCCTCAAATTGCCTTAGTGGACAACGCTTTGTTTCGTAGGATGAGTCCTAATTCAGGTATCTTAGGAGAAGACTTGATGAATCCCAATTGTATGGTCACCAGAGATACCACCTTCCACATAAATAATATTGAACCAGTCATTGACCTACCCCTTGTTCACTATGACCTAATTGATTGGTCTCAGCACCATCAAGAGCCTATATTCCTCACTTTTCAAAATGATTACAAAATTGCCTGCTATCTGAATGCTCTTGAACCCGTGGCTTCTTCCACCAGTGAACCAACAACAAGTATGACGGAGCCTGATATTAAGTACCTCAGTCTAAAAATAAAAGAGAAAGAAAGAAAGAAAAATAGGTCTAATGGCGAAAACCACTTTGTGGCGGTATCAGAACCAAAAATAGTAAAAAGAGATGACGTATCTGAGGGTGAAAACCTCTTTGAGGCGCCTAAGGATGGGGTACTTAATAACTTGCTGAGTTATTTCCAGGATAGATCATCAATATTGATTGAGCCAACAAAACCAGTCAATTTGAACACAGAAGAAACTCCTCAAATAGTTCATCTTGCTCAGTCTTTATCAGAAGAAGAGACCAAGGCATATATACAATTCTTACAAAAGAAGAAAATTAATTTTGCATGGACCTATTCAGACATGCCAGGGCTTGACACAAATCTTATAATGCATCACTTATCCATAGCTCCAGGAGTCAAACCAGTGAAATAGAGACTCAGAAAAATGCATCCACATGTAGCTCTCCTTGTCAAAGCGAAATTAGAAAAACTTTTGAGAGCTGGATTCATTAGAGCCATCGATTATGCAGAATGGATCTCAAACATAGTACCAGTTTCCAAACATGATGGGTCCATTCGTGTATGCACAGATTTTAGAGATTTAAACAAAGCATGCCCAAAGGATGATTGTCCACTTCCAAACATTGATATGATAGTGGACATGACAGCGGGCTATGACATATACTCTCTAATGGATGGTTTCTCAGGATATAATCAAATTAAAATAGCTCCCAAAGACCAAGAGAAAATAGCGTTCACATGTGCATGGGGAACCTATTGCTAGAACGTCATGCCATTTAGGTTAAAGAATGCAGGAGCAACCTACCAAAGAGCTATGACCACTATCTTTCATGATATGATGCACAAAAACATGGAAGATTATGTGGATGATACCTTGGCAAAATCAAGAAAATGGGACACACACCTCAATGATCTGGAAGTAATTCTAGATCGCATGGAATAGTTTCAACTCAGATTGAATCCAAAAAAAGTGTGCATTTGGTGTCACCTTAGGCAAACTTTTAGGATTTATAATATCAGCAAAAGGTATCGAGGTTGATCCCGAAAAGGTCCAAACAATTCTAGATATGCCACCTCCTCAAAATATCAGCCAAATGAGAAGTCTTCAGGGACGTCTTCAATCGATTAGGAGGTTTATTTCTCAGCTTGTAGATAGAGCGCAACCCTTTAATAAGACATTGCATAAGGGTGCTTCTTGTGTTTGGAACAAGGATTTTCAAAAGAGCCTAGATCAGATCAAACAATACTTGGCTAATCCTCCAATCCTAATGCCTTCTATTCCAGGGAAACCATTGATCCTATATATTTCAGCTACAAACACTTCCCTGGGAGCACTGTTGGCTCAATTAGATGATACTGGGAAAGAATGGGCCATATACTATATCAGTCGTACTCTAGTCTCCTATGAGATCAATTACAATAACATTGAGAAGTCTTGTCTTGCAGTGGTGTTTGCCTCTCAAAAGTTGTGACACTATATGCTTGCTCATACCATACATTTGGTTGCAAAAATTGATCCTCTTAAGTACTTGCTTAGTAAGGCTGCCCTCACGGGTAGACTTGCTAAATGGATGATGGTCCTAACTGAATTTGACATAGAGTACATTGAAAGGAAGGCCATAAAAGGGCAAGCTATTGCTGACCAATTAGCTGATTTCCCAATTCAGGATAGTATGCATGTTCAAGTGGAATTCTCAGATGAACACATCTTGTATACGACTACTCGCACTTGGAAAATGTTCTTTGATGGTTCCTGCATGCAAAATGGATCAGGTGCTGGAGTATTATTTGTTTCTCCACATGGGTACAATATTCCAAAGTCTTACAAACTTTTATTCCCGTGTATGAATAATATTGCAGAATATGAAGCTTTAACCAATGGCTTGAGAATGGCTATAGAATGGAACATCACAAAGTTACATGTCTTTGGGGATTCCCAGTTAATCATCAACCAAGTCTATGAGGAGTATCAAACCAAGGATGATAAATTGATACCCTACAAAAAGATGGTTGACTCATTGAAGCATTACTTTACCTTTGTGATGTTTCAACAGATCCCTAGGACAGAGAACAAAGCTGCAGATGCCATGGCCACATTAGCTTCCCTTCTTCAGTTGGAGACACATGAATCCAGATTTGAATTCTTGGTGGAAGAGCTACACCATCCCATCTTTGACTCATCTGAAAGCCATGTCATTTGTACCATTGTCACACACGAGTCTTCCCGATATGGTGCTATCTATTCATATCTTCGTGATGGCATCATCCCCGACACATTCAACCATTCTGAATGCCAAAACCTCATCCGTAACGCCTCTCGCCACACCCTTATCTCTAGTGATTTATATAGGAGGGGTTTAGATGGGACGCTCCTTAGGTGCTTGGAAAAGGAGGAATCCAACCAAGCATTAGTTGACATCCACGAGGGCATTTGTGGTGGAAATTCTAATGGTCTTGCCATGGCCCGAAGGTTGCTTAGGGCGGGATATTATTGGCCCACAATGCAGATAGACGCAGTAGCCTTTGCTAAGTCATGTGAAAAATTTTAGAAACATGGAAACCTGATTGATGCTCTAGGTAGGGAGTTGATCCCTTCTGTTTCTCATTGGCCATTTCAGCGCTGGGCCTTTGATCTGGTTGGGCAGATTCATCCCAACTCATTAGGTGGACATAAGTTCATTATTACTGCCACTGACTACTTCACAAAATGGGTGGAAGTTATGCCACATTCTGTTGCTTCAGGGAAGACTATCTCTTTGTTCATCTTGAATCATATTATTTGCCAATTCGGAGTGCCTTCTGAGATTATCACTGATAACGGAGGTCAATTCAAGAATAAGGACCTAAAGCATTTATGCAAAAAGTTTAAAATCAAGCAACATTGGTCCTCCATCTATTTTCCACAAGGAAATGAACAGGCAGAAGCCTCTAATAAAACCATTCTTAAAATTCTTCATAGGACAGTGCACAAGAATGGTAGGGATTGGCACTTGCAAATCAATCCAGCACTATGGGCTTACAGAACAAGCATTCACACACCTACAGGAACCACTCCTTTTTCTCTTACCTATGGCACTGAAGCGGTATTGCCTTTAGAAGTCAAGATACCATTACTTAGAGTCTCACTCAAAGGTTTGATTACAGATGAGAATTACCGCGCCATGAGGTTACAGGAACTAGAACTTCTAGATTAGAAGCGTAAGGCTTCCTTTGATCATATGAGAGTGTATCAGAAGCGTATGTACAAGACATTCAACAAGAAGGTTCGCCCTAGAGAATTTCAAATAGGTGATCTTATTTTGCGAGAGAACCCTAAGAACCAACAGAACAGAGAACAAAAGGGCAAGTTTGAACCTAACTGGCTTGGACCATATGTCATCATAGCTACTTTTGGTACCGGTGCATATTTACTATCAGATCCTGATGGAGAACAACTCCCTGATCCCATCAACATTGTGCACCTCAAGAAGTTCTATCCTTGATGCCCGTTTCTGTCTAGGGGCATCCTTTGTACATATTTATTGATCCTGAAAAAATACTAAAAAATAAATAAATTTATATGATGCTGAAAAAATCCTAAAAAGCATATAAAGTCCTAAAAAAATACAAAAAAATCAAAAAATTCAAAAATTCAAACAAATAGAAAAAGGGCCTTGGTGAAAACCTGGAAACAGGCGCCTTAGTAGCAAAAAATCTAAAAAATGAAAAAATGAAAAAAGATTCCAAGTAGTGAAAACTTGGAAATAGGCGCTACTTGAGGCCTTTTGCACCCTTGTCTTTTAGCATGCGTCCTCGACACCTAGCCACTTTCCATCATTCCTTGACCTTATTTGGCTTAGTCTGGAATTGGTCTTTGTCTTTGTCTAGGGGGCATAACTGTTAGCATTGGTCTTTTAGGTGCGTTTGTCTCTTAGGGCATTTCACAATAGGTGTTTTTCAACACCACCCCAAATAGTGTTTTTCAACACTACCCTTGCGCTAAGTGTTTCTTAACACTTATCAGATGTCTTACCCAACAGTCTAAGTATGATGTGATATTTCTCATTTGCAGATGTGATAACCAGAGTTTGACTCTATGACCAACACACATGCACTTAAACAATCAACTCTCTTGCGATATGATGACTTTATTTTTCTTTGTGTGCTGTCTATGAGGATTTCTTTGATGAGTGGTCTCTCCTTGAGAAGTTTTTGATGATGCATAGCTAGAAGACTGAGGGTCTGAGAACATGTTTTATTTCTTTATCTGCTTGTGGGTATATTTTGTTGATCCTAACTGTCATGAGCATTTATGCTGGTCTTACTTGACACTATGGATTGACAAGGTATTATCCTTGACTGTTTTATGCGAGTGCATGCTTCTAGTTATCCTGATTTTCATGTGTCTTGATACAAGCATAATCTCACCATATCAAACTTAGGTGATCTCACTGCATTAGTCATCTTGACCTACATGTCTTTGATGCCTAGGTGAGATTCCCACATTTCTATCTAATAAAGATCATATTCATATCCACATAGTTATGCTAGTGTGCATTATATGATTTTACGACGCTACCAATAACGCTTGATGATGATAATTAGATGTCCATAAGTGTTGTGACCTTGCAAGTCAACCACTTTCATAGTAGCTTGCATTCTTAGGTTCATCATAGTTTAGTTTTGCATCTTACATATGGAGATAGCTCTCTTTTTATTGTACATGGACCTGTCAGTTGACTGCGCTCACCTTTCCTTCTTCTTGATCATGTCTTTCACTCCTTATCTTTTTCATCTTGAACCTGTTCCTGTCCATCACAAGGGGTTAATCATATCATCATATCTATATCACAACTGTCATTTTTAAGAAACATGAGTCTACATCATACACATGAGAATTAAACATACATGAGAGAGAACATACATAAGCATGTACATAAGCATTTTTGAGCAAAATGACAAGACAATATACATAAACTGATACATCCATCACAAGCGAGACATAAACACATGATACAATCAAACATCTAGTAATCTCATATATACATCAATGTCATGATACAATATACAATATGGGATCCCATAATCTGGATCAATGTCTCAAGATATGTCTAAACATCTATCAACCTAAGACCTGACCCTAGGACTCGCTACCACCCTCGTGAGGAGCTCGTGGTGGTGGAGAAGGCATGGCTCTCTTATCAAGTACCGCATCTAATACCCCTGCCCTCTGAGAATATGATGGTGCTCTCTCGCCCTCTAGAACGGCCTGCAGGTAGAGTCTGTGATAATAGGCTGCTCTCGTTGACTCCCGTCGGATCTCTAGCACATCTACCTGTGCCATCGCCTCACGACGTGCTATCTCTACCTTGAGATTGACTATCTGCTAATCTCACTCCGCTCTCAGATCTACTAGCTATTGGTCTCTCACTGCTATGGTAATCTGGAGCTGCTGCATCTCAGCCTCGAGAGCCTGTATCCTCGCTCTCAGCTCATCTCCACCCGCAGGCTGGTCCTGCTATGCCTCTACCTGCGGGCGAGCTAGTCTCGCCTCATCCTCAGGCGTCACTGATTTCTATCCCCGTGACCATTTCTGGCCACCTGATCTCAATCCCTCTCCTCTCTCCATCCTCCTCCCTCTCCCCCTCCCTCCATCTCCTCCATCCCCTCCATCCCCTCTGTCTCCTCCGTCCCCCCCATCATCTCCTCTGTCTCCTCCTTGTGCTGGTACCTGTGCATCTGGCATCGTAAATTAAGGGAATGGTGCCCTCTGTCACTCTGCCCTGTATGCCGCATCGGCCCCCGCATCTGCCACATCTGGGAAATATTCCCAGGGCTCGCTCCTAATACTCGTTGTCTCTACAACAGCCTGCTGATAATCCAACATGGGTAGCCACCCATGACCCTCCTCATCCCTAGCCTTGACATATGTCGTAGTCTCTGTCGAGACTCGCTACTACCTCCCAAACTGCCGCCACACCCGAGTGATACAAAATCTCTCTACTATCTCAGCATATTGACCTACTAGTGGCCGAGTGCACATCATGTAGCTCAGCTCATCGGCTGCATCTCCCCAAACCTCCACCTCCTTGTATGGCCTCCATGTGAAAGAGGCTATCTCATCTAGGATCCTCCTATAATATGTCACATCCCCAGTATGGGCATGTGATATGAATCCTAGGTACCTGTAGATAAAGGGGTACCTCCTCTCCCTCAGCTGAACTCTGGGGCGCACCACAGCGATGTGCTCCCAAGCCCACACCTGTGCCAGGATGGCACCGCAAGCCCAAGTCTGACCGTCCCTGTATACGATCTCATGAAGCTCGTGATACATCTCTGCCAATATGGCAGGACCCCATGCCATCCGACGAGGCCTGCCTACCAAATCCACCAGTAATCTCGCCCATCCAAGCGGGAAACCCTTCTGACTGCGGTCAGTCATCAAGATCTGTGAAATGATAGACGCCACTATGCATGGCACTAGATAATCTCTTCCAAAATCATCTATTAGCCTCTCCCAACTAACATGCTTGTCCAAGATCATAACATCATGGAACATCTCCTAGATCAGTCGACGCCCCTCAGTGGCATCCTGATCATAGTACACCTGTGCCAACAAACAAATCATGTCAGTTTTCATCATATGGGAACATTACATTTATGATTATATCTCAAAACATGATTATACTCACAGGCTCGCCATGGCATGGCACTCATAGGATCCTGTAGACATCCTCCAGAGTAATGGATGCCTCTCCAGTAGGCAGGTGGAAGGTGTTGTGCTCACTATGCCATCTCTTGGCAAGAGCAGTCAACAACCCATGGTCAGCTCTGATATATGGGAATCTCAACAAATACTAGAATCCCATGGCCCTGATATCGGCATTGCCCGGATCATCCAGATCTCGGACACACCGCAACCCAGTCACCTTCAGCTCTCTGATGATCAGCACTGAAAAAACCTCCTGCAAGCCAAAAAACTAAGCCAGTTGTTAGCACATATCATGATGGATGTCTAAAAATCAGTATAAAACATCTCTAAAACGTAAACATTGTCTGGACCCATGTCATTTTTTTTCAAAAATGCGTCAAATATCAAATTTCTAACTTGGGTGATATTGTTTTTTGGAGAAGTATCACACGATACTTCTCCCTATAGCGGGGCGATATACCTTAGGCCGCGTGATACTTCGCTCGCTATCGTGCGATCTTTCTCCCAGTATCGTGCGATACTGGTGCCTAGGGTCGCGCGATACTTTGGGGACCCACGAAGTATCGCGCGACACTTCTCCCCAAAGGGCACGATACTTCTAAAGTATCGCGCGATATTTCGCTCAACAAAAAAATTTGAAATTTTAAAAATTTGAAAAACGTGCTAAAAAAGGTATTAAATGTGAAAAATGACTCAAAAAGCTTGAGTTTTTCGAAAACATACCGGGGCAGGATAGTGTGGTGGCCGGTTGTGCAATCAGGCGTGCTCGAATCGATGCCTATGGGCCGGAACTCCTGCTTGCTGGGCCATTTTCTCTCTCTAAAGCTCTCAAGATTCTCAAATCACTAAAAGACAAATGATTTTTAAAAATGACATTTTGACCCCTTTTATAGCATTTTGACTTTTTGACCAATTTTCAAAACACCTCAAAATTGCGCAAAAATTGCACCCCTAGCTAATTTCGACATTCTGGATCCATTTTCAGACTCGAAATTGAAATCTAAGGTCATCTTGATAGTCAAAATCACATTTCAATTTTCCCCTTCTTCTGCACAGTTGGCTAAATCTTTTGAGGCCTAATCCTTCGATCTTTGTTGGGGCATCGTCATTTCTTCATTTCCATGTCTTCCAAACTTCTAGTCTTTCATTCATCTTCATTCCATTCCCTCCTTTCTCACGTTTGACTGCATCTTTCTCAGTCAGGCTGGGGCATGTTTTAATGGTTAACCTATCGACCTTTATATTTGATTGTGATTTCATTTTGATTTGATCAAATCTTTATCGATTTGCTGCCTCTCCTCTACTTGATTTCGATTTCGATTCCGAGGGGGCAGTATTTATGGGATTCTCATCCCCGATTCCTTGATTCTCTTGATTCAGACATCTTTTGTGAGCTTTTGCTCAAATTTGAGATTCTTATCTCTTACTTTGAATGTGATCCCGAATCGACCTCATGTTCAAAGGCCTTTGTTTATGCTTTTGTCCGGATATGATCCCGAATCAACCTCATATCTAAGTTGTTTTGTGATCCCAAATCGATCTCACATTGCAACTTCATTCTTTGACTACATGTGTTCCCAAATCGATCACACATTAGTCAAAGAGGGGCAAATGTATGCACCTTAAAATGGTCGCCTAGACTTTGGGCCCCATTTATTTGATTTATCAATCCTAAATCATTTTTATCAATAATCAATATTTTCAACATTATCAATTTCTTGATCAAGTCTTAATTTCGATCATATATTAGATTTTTATCCTATGGGCTAACCATTTATCCTAAGTCTTTATTTAATTAAAAGGAATATTTCCTCCCCTTTTGATTAAATAAAAAGCCCCACTTTTCCTCTTATCCTAAGTTGCATAAATAAAGCATTATTCTTATTTCACAAAAAGGAAAAAAGCACTTTTTGTCTCACATGAGGCTCAAAAGTCAACACTTCACTCTCATTGGAGGATACTTGTGCACATGGATTGCTCTTCTTTCAACCTCCACCGCTGATTAAGACTTTTTGCCTCTTAATCTCAATGGTCCATTCCTTTGCATTTCTTATAAAAGGAAAGCTCTCCCCTCCATTTGCATACCATGTTTTTATGCTAATGTTATGCTGCAGGTTTTAGGTGCATTTGGAGCTTTTGAAGATATTGAAGACTTGCTTCATTTCATTACATCATTTAGTTGCATATTTCCTTTGCTTAGTTTGCATGATCGTGGCATATTAGCTTAGTTTCCTTTTATGCAATAGAGTAACTCACATAGCTTAAATAGGAAGGCTTTGTAACACTTGTTATTTTCTTTCATAGATTAGTTGCATTGTACTTTCCTTTCTTAGCTTAGGTTGCATTCTCATTTAGATTTTCATTGCATTGCATATTTGATTCTTGAGGATATTGGCACTCTTTCCCTTGTCCTCACTTGAATCTCTCATTGTGTGGTTGACTAGCAAGGTCACAAGCTTGTAGCTCTAGCTGAGAGCAAATACATCATAGTCCCTTGCAACTCCATGCATAGAGAGCTATGAGCCGCTTTGTGAGGCCTCATTCTTGAGCAACCTTGCATGTAATGGTTCATAGAAGTGCACCATTTTAGTGTGTACAATATGATGGAGACATGTTAGTGATGTTACAATCATGGACACAAAGTCTGATGATCAGTAGAAGTGAAGTTATGCAGTTGTTATTCACCAGTAGTAGTTTCCTGTGTTTGTTCATAAGAGCCAACAGAGATTATACTGATTATAGAGTTGCGCCTATCATTACGGTATGCACCCTTGGATTAGAGCTTGAAGAAGAGTTAGTGATGTTCGGTTAAGAGTACGTGATGTAATTCAGCTTGAGGAGAAAGATCCAACTATTTTAGCAGAGCCGACTGTGTGTAGTGTGCATCTACAATTATCTTATTGGACAGGTCCCAGAATGTGTTGCGTGCTTAGTAGAGCTGACAAAATCATTGTTGGAGTATGTTATGATTTCTCTAATATGATTTCAAGGTGGTTCTAGCAGGCCGACTTGATTATATCATTTAGAGGAAAGATATTTATAGGCAGTCATTTGTGATTGCTAGAGTGTGGTTCATGGTTGATTAAGAAGTGTAGAGCAGAGTGTGCGAAGTGTTGAACCATCAGAAGAAGGTCTATGTGACCAAGTAAAGTAATTGTGCTATACATTGAAACTGATCTAGACAGTAGGTCTAAGCGCAATTCACCAAGATCCAGATATAGTGTGTATCTGTTAAATAGAAGGTTGTAGCCTTCACCCCTTTGAGCAGTGTGCTCTCAGATAGTGCCTCCTCTCCCCCAATAGGGACTATTGTAAAAGACTCCTAACAGGGTCCGACCCTTGACCAGGTCTACTGTACTAAATATATTGTAAAGCAACTCTTTACAGAGTTAAGGATCTTCTAACAAGGATCATAATACACTAATGAAGAATATTAGTGGGTGTCAATTCCCACTGGGGTTTTTACCTATTTGGGTTTCCCTGTAACCAAAATATTGGTGTTGTGTTCAAGTATTATTTCAATGTGTTTGTGCTTATGTTTAAGTATATTTAATTAGATAAAGAATTGAAACTTGTAGATAACTTATTCACCCCCCCCACCCTCCCCCTCTCAGTTATCTCTTGGGACTATTCCTAGCATATTTATCCAATGCATATGATGTATGTGATGGCTATATGTATGTAAGTAAGTAAATAAGTGTGTGTGTGTGTGTGTGTGTGTATACAACATTTCACCTATGATGTTATTATTTGTTTGATACATGAAGTTTTTAAAAAAAATTGATATGTAGAATTTGGCATGTGCTCATGTATGCAGGAAATATGTGGATGTATAAGTGATTTTTTTATGTCACGATACTACAATGTCCCAACTTGATAAATCTACAAAATTATTAAATTTGTATCAAGGGATGACAAATGAAATTTAATTCTTATTCCAAACCCTTATAGAATCAAATTTTCCAAACAAATTAAATTACCCACAAAGATTTAGCAATAAATCTTACAGACTATGCAACTAATTTGTAGATTTGATTGTCAAATCCATTTGAAACTTCACCAAACTTAACATGCAAGTAAATAACAACAAAAATATTATTTTCATCAAATCCATGACATAAATATTGATATATACAATAATAAATCGAGTTGTTACAAATCAACCCCAACCAATGTACAAATATGAAGCTTGAAATATATTGCAAGCTCAAAAAACTTTAGGATAAACTCACCAAACTTCAAGCCAACTTTATTAACAACAAAATATTATGAAAATACATTAAATTACATAAAATTGGGCATGACCTCAAATCTTCTATGAACTTATGCAACACATACAAAATTGAAACTAAAGAAAACCTCAACCATTTAGCATAGTGATAACCACTAAAATGAGATTATTCAACATTATTCCTCGACTCACATCCTTGGAACACATGATAATCATTTGAATCACATACTTAGACCACCTTGGAAACTATGAACATCTTTTTCTAAAGTCTCCTTCTCCATTGGTTTATCAGCCATTGAAGAATCAAGTAAAGACTTACTTGAAATTTGCAACAAGAATGAATGAGGAATGAAGTCAATTTCATGTATAAATGAAAGCACTTCCAAACCCAAGTTTGAGTTTTGAAATGCAACTCCCAAGGAAATGACTCTATCATTTTTCCAAGTTTCTCAAAACTTCTTTTAAACTTCCAAATATTTTTTCTCAATTTCTTATAACTGTTAAAAATGACTAATTTCTTAAAAGACAAGTCATGTGAAGTTTACTAAATATCCATGCCAAAAGGTAGGAAATAGTTAAATTAAATATATTTGGTATTTGAGTAATATTCAAATCTCAACCAAATTACCAAATTGATTATTTTTCCCAAATTGTCAATTGATCTTGATTTTCTACTTTGGGATCATTGACTTATTATTTTTAATAAGTTGCTATTTTTAGAAATTTTTGAAAAAGGGATGTGACTAATGCCACTTTTGAATTAGGTGTCCTATTGATGAATTGTTTGAAGAATCATAAAGATCTCGACGTGCTCTATCAAGCTAGAAATTGGTGTATTCAGTTTCTGGATTCGATTGTGTAGGTTTTTTTACCATCAACGTTTCAGATCATACTACATGATCCATCATCAGGATGTCAAAGAGCAAGAGCAAGAGGAACATGAAATGGTAGAATGCAGATCTAACAGACAATAAAAGGAGGGAGAAGGGAAGAAGAGATAGAGAGAGCTTTTAGAGCCTTTAAGGCTAGAAATGCTAGAAATTGTTTTAGAGCCTTTAAGGACTTCAAAATTCACTTCTTAAAATTTCTTTGACAACTTGAAAAATAGAAAGTTTAATATCTCCAAATTTGTACATGGTCTTGCAATAAAAATTCACCAGATCATGCTTATCTATCCCATTCGAACCTTTAGGGAAATTTTAGGAAAAATCCGTGCTCAAATGCAAACATGCTATAAATAATGATTGTGTGTAAATGCATGGTTGAGAAACATTTTCCTCATAATAGTCTAGTAAACAACCATCTCTAACTTTCTTTGCAAAAGAAATTGTGGCATGAAACTATAAATATAACATCTTGTTAGATTGATAAGTCAACTTCTAAACTATAAGAAAATATCTTTTTATGCATATAAATGCAGAGCAATCTATTCATCCACTATAATGATAAACTTTGTGCCTTTGTTATTACAAGGACTTATGAAATCTCCTTTATTATACAAACAAAGTCTGAGACACAAAATCTTAACAAAGATTCTCTTAACTTTGCACTTTTGAACTGCTTCATTGTCTTTGTTCCATGGTTAACATTTATGATAGCACCACATGTGTACTACAATTTTGGATTACTTCTTTGTCATTATTCCATGGTTGACATCAATGATAATACACTAACTATATCATATTGAATGACACTATGTTTGTATCTACATCAGTCCAACCCTTTTTCATACAAGTGTTTCATGGGATGACATTAAGGAAAACATACTGCAAAAAATACTGCAACAATCCCCTCCTTTGTCATTAATGGAAACACTTATTCACAAGATATCATCTCTCCCTATTTGACATCAAGTAAAAAGGATAAGGAGCATTCATCTAAATTTGTAACAAAAAAATGCTCCCCTTGACAATATTAACCCACTACCATCTCCCCTCGAGAGGCAATCTTGATTACCTCAAACAAGAATCAATATAGATAAAATTTCTTCAAGTACTTGGAAATATATTTGTAATATGTACATAGTGCCTCAAGGAAATAAAACAACATTTATTAACCTACTTTTATTCTTCACATATCTATATCAAAGAAAAAATTTCCCATCTACAATTATCCTTTATTTAAATGAATTTTTTTTCTTGTAGATTGTCTTTAGTTGGGAAAGCGTAGTGTCCCTGTATACCTTTATAGATGAAAGTACATGTGAATTCAACATTCAAACCAAAGATGTGAGTCTTCTTCCTCTTCCACTATATTTGTAGCCTTCATAATTAAACTAAATTCTCTCCATTAGACATAATTTAAATTAATGAATCTAATCTTAGACTCACTATTTCCCTTAGCTTGTTGATTTCAACTTTGATATGCTCTCTCTAAACCAAAAGTTTCTTTAGTTGTGAGTGTAGGTTTTATATGTGTACCATTATTGCACTATCCTTATCCTTCAAGTTAGATAATATATGTTGTCCATTTGAGTGATTTGTGACTCAATAGAGTCAATTTAATCTTCTATATTCTTTGTAGATACTAGCCATTTTAAACAAAACTAATACAATGTAGCGACATTATCTAAGTAATTTTGAATAATCTTAAAATTTTCTTATAGTTTATTATGTGCATTAGCATGTCTATTAGAGGCATTAACCATCCTTTTTCCATTTATATTCCTCATAGCCCCACATTTTTTTGTTCTCTTCCACTTGAGATGAATGGATCTTGAAATAATCTAGCATAAGTTCCAATTGTTGTGAAAGAGACATAAATGAGGCAATATTTACCCCCATAAAACCTTCATAAATTATCTATATTCCTTCATCCAATAATATTGTGTTCTCCATATGTTATTGAAGGATTTATTTTCTTGTTGAAGAATGAAATATATCTCTTAGTTATAATTTGTGGAGAGGAGATATTGGATAGATCAACTTGTCCATCGTATGTAGGTAGCTAAACCAATCCAGGAGTTACCATCAGTTGGAATTGCATTTGTAAATCCAATAGGTCTTTGAATGAATTAGTGTGGGAAACAAATATCCTTGGCCTATCTAAGAGCTTCCCTTAGTGGCATAATATACCTTCTTCTCAATTGAAAGCTCTTTTGTATCCTAACATTTCTTAGGATTCCTCTTGTTTCTTTCATCCACCTATTCTTCAAATCCAATTTCTCGCTATGTGTTCAATAGAGGAGGAACATTTTGTTCTTCATGTTGTTCTATATTCACTAGAGGAGGTATAATTTCATGTCCTTGTTAATCATGCTTTTCCTACTCAATATTTTTTGATGAGAGAACAACAAGAAAATGCAAAATCTACATATTGTGTGAAGGATTCCGGCACTTCTTGCAAAATAGTGATAGTCAGAGGACATGTAGAAGTATTTTCCTCAATTATCACTTCAATGTTTTTCATCTCATTTAGAATTTTATCTATCACTTTTTTTCCCTTTGTATTTTGTCTATATCTTCTTTCTTCATGCTCATTAGGACATTTACTCCCTATTTTGTTCTGAGCTCTTGGGAATATCTTTAAATTAATTTTGCTTTTACCTTTTAAGATATACAAGGTTTAGCCTTGTCAAGAACTTATTGTCTAAGCTCCCCATCCACTTATATTGATTTTTCTCTCTTATCCCTAAGGGCATCAACGAGACTCTATATGAATCGATCTATAATTTCAGTCAATGCCACATTGTATTTCATTGTGTATATAACTATTGATTTCTTAGTAGTTCTTTGATCAATATGAGGTATTTACATATGTAGATCTGTAGTTTCTTTTATAATTCCATAATGTAAAATACCATTAAAGATGACATTAATTTTAAGAGGCTCTCGAGGAGGTTCCATTGAAAGAGTTTGTTTGGCTTCTTCTATTTCTTCTTTAGTTTAAAGGTCTCCTCTTATTTTTCTTATTATTAATCATCATCAACAACAACATTTACTTATTCAACCTTCTTTCTTTTTGCAATTTTATTAGCTATTGGTTGTTTATTCTTTGCAGCCTTTGTCTAGACCGAGGCTTTATAAGTTTTTCTTCTTTTGGTGGAAGGAGTTTGAGTTAGTTTGGAGGATTTTGGAGTAGTGGTGGTAGAAATTTTGGACCTTCCTATTCTTCTAAGGTCATGAAGGCCTTGTAAAGGATTTCAATTGGGTTGAGTGGCCACTATAGGAGTTTCAGATGTAGATCTTTTTGGAACCACATTTCTTGTACAATTCATCCTTATGTTTATTTGAGTTCTTCTCTACACTCTTCTTATTCAAATTATTTAGAATATCATCACATGTTCCAAATATTTCAACAATTATATCCTTGGTTTTTTTGAGCAAGATTCCAACATATGCAATCACATGTCGAGTGGAAGCTCATAAGGTAGTTTTAGTATCCATACTATTCCAGTTTCTACAACCTTAATATAGCAATTGTCTTTATCAACCATGAGAGTGATTTTATTTTTGTACCTTTGTACAAAACTAGAGGGAAACCTATATCTATCATGCATTTAATCTATATATTTCTTAAGAACCCCTCGTACATTATGTTACATTTTTTATCATCTCCACAACTCCTCATGTACTTTTTGATTTGTGCAGCAACCAATATAAGTTGTTGTCAATTTTCTTACTTAAATCCTAGTAGCCCATTTAGGAAATAGAATATAAGGCAAGTTAAAAGAGTATCATACCTGAAATTGTAGCTAGTTTCCTTTATTTTCTTCAGATTATCTAACAGTTATTCCATTGCAACTTCACATAAATCAAAATATTTGTCCTCTTTCACCATTCAATATGCAGTATAGATTGTTGTGGTTGTACCAGATCCTTTTAATATCATTGATGTTGAGGGTAATTTTATTACATTTCACTTTAATCAATTATATAATCTTGTCATTTTTTATTGTTTTCATTACCAAGACTACTCTAGTAGAACATAGTCTAGTGATGGCCCTAAGTTCACTGTAGGCAATTCTATGGGGCTTGTCAAGATAGATGAAATCTTTATGAATTATACTTAGGATATACTTTATCCATTTGTTCTCATAACTAAAATTAGGATAATACTTCCATATGGTCCAAATATTTGACTTGGACATTTGCATACTATAGCTTATAAATACCACCATCATCTAGGAGATCATCTCTAAGTTATTCAAATTTCATATGAGAGATTTAATTCAAGGGAGAACAAATGTATATATCAATATCCTATGTGAATGTAACGTTTACTAAAACAAAGGAGAATTAATATCCTTCATCTACTTCTATTTCCATGAAATGATGATTCTTGAACTTGTATCTTGGATTATAATAATGTAAATTACTTATGGAGTTGCTATGATAAACTATTCCAAACATTTAAAACTAAGGTTTTGATGAAATTTGGAGAATACTTGTGTATATTATCATTAGGGTTTTCCTACAAGACTCTTCTTCTCTTCTTAGCTCTTGGAATCAAATATTTTCTTTCAAATGAGATTAGATTGATCAAATGAAACATAAACACTCTTCACATTTACCCTAACAATCTTGCATTAAATGCTCCTTGGCCTTGTTAAAAATTGCTACTAAATTATTATGTGTTAACATAGAGATCCAAAAATAATCCACAAGCCTAAAAAACATATTTTTTCCCCCAAAAATTTGAGCAAACATGTCGATCTTACTTTATTACTCATATCTTTCAGATAGGGTTCCATATGTTAACTTGTAAGCTACAACTTTCAATATATTATTCTTTAGTGGGTTGAAATATTTGTAAATAGAAACTCCCCTTGAGTCAATTTTGTAGCTTAGTCAATTAGGAGGTTTTGTACATCTTGCACAAACATTGTGTTAAGTTTCTTTTCATTATCATGCTATTTTTCTTTCTCCAAATATTTGTGCTTTCCTTATTTTGTTCATTCAAATCTTTCTCCATGTTTCAAATAGATGGTTTTAGAGTATTACTCCTAGAGAACTTAGTTGTATTCCCTAAACTATTACACTTGTAGTAGACACTATTGTAATCTAGACCAAAGTTATTTCTTCTTACTTTTGATTTACAATCTACAACCTTATGAGAAAACTTATCGCATGCATAGCAGTAACATTAAATGAATGGCTAATGATGGCGAGCGGAAGCAGAATGAGAGCAACAGGAGCGGCTAGGGTTTATGGTGCGGGAGATGCTGAGAGCGACTCATATGCTGACAATGGTGACCCAAATGGGGGCATGCAGGTCCTCTCATTGGGAGGTTTTTGTTCTGGCATCAGGAGATTGGAGAGGGGCTTTTTCTCTCACAATGGCTGCAAGGGGTCTCTTGCTGGTGTGGGTATGTGGTGGCAGAGGAGTTACTCTTTCACTCTTCAGATGGCCAGAGCTTGTAGGTGGCGGTAGTGGATCCCATTCTGGAGATCAGCTCCGAACCTTCAGAGCCTTATGTTCTCCGGGCTTGGGTGCTCAATGTCACTAAGGGTATGTGGGGGGTTGTCTTCCCCATTTCTTTGGTGTGGAGAAGAACTCTGCTTACTCAAGAGGCCAGAGATGGTGGGCGGCTACAGAGGTTTTCTGGCTAGGTTCTTCCTATTGTAGACTTTTCCTGGGACCCTCATGCGAGAGTTTCCTTTTGGGCTCCTCGACTCTTTCCTTTTCTGTGGAAGACTGGTGGTGGGTTTTTCGATTCGGTTCAGATTGGGATCCCTATTGAGGTGGGGTTCATCACTAGAGCTCTTTGGCAGCGGAGGGTTGCTCCCTGTCTTTACTCCTCTTCCTAGTTTCCTTTAGAGGTGGAAGTTCATTTTGAGGTAAAGATTTATCTTCCTCTTACGACCTCTTTACCACTTCCTATTAAGGTGGAAGTTACTTCTGAGGCAAAGGCTCAGCCTATTGAAGTGGCTTGGTGCTGGATGAAAGAGGTGGGTTGGAGTACTATCGGTGAGCTTGGCCATTGCTGGAGGGTTCTAATTTTTCCAGAGACCGTTAATGGCCTTATATTTTTTCTGGTAGGTAGTTATTTGGGGGATAGGGGGGTCTTTCTCATTCCCTTGTCTTTGTTTAAGGTTGGGGGAGCCTTTCAAAACCCTGATTTAATGGTGCAGCTGAAGCTTAACATGCTCAAATATTTAAGCTGTTGTTTTCTATTTGGTTGTGATTTGGTGGTTTGGGGAGCTAGCCTCATACCCATTTCATTGTTTAAGGTTGGGGAAGCCTTTCAAAACCCTGATGGTTTGGTGTAGCTAAAGCTTAACATGCTCAAATATTTAAGTTGTTGATTTCTATTTGGTTGTGATTTGGTGGTTTGGGAAGCTATCCTCATACCTAGTTCATTGTTTAAGGTTGGGGGAGCCTTTCAAAACCCTGATGGTTCGGTGCAGCTGAAGCTCTACTTGCATAATTGCTTAAGTTGTTGTTTCATTAAGTTTGGTTATGGGAGCCATCAAAACCCTTATGTACGGTTTAGGGATCTTGAAAACCCTAGATATTTGGTGATGTTGTAAGGTGCTAGCTTTACACTATAGGTCTCAACATCTTGAGCCTTCCTGAGTATCTTCCTTCTGGCTATTGTTGTATCGTTGGGTTTGTTCTGCTGGTTATTTTGCTGGCATTGTGTGCTGGGCTGTAAGGTTTATCTTTTTCCCCAACTGTTTCACTTTGGTTTGAGCTAATACCTCCTATTTTTAAGCTCAGGGTTATAGTTCCCACCAAAAACTAATTGTAAATGGTTTCGGGGCCCATTCAAAACCTGCTTTTACCTTAATCAAAAACATTAAATGAATGGGAATCCATAGTTTTATAGCTTTGAGACACAAATGATCTCATATACATGTAATCATTTCTTATCACTTTGGTTCTACAATCAAAGTATTTTAAAACATACTTATCACATGAATAATAGTATCTCTGAAATGATTAAGAGAACCCAGAAATAGTAATTTATTTATGGAAGGATCTCTTGAAGCCTTTCTTCTAATCAATGACATTTATATGCTCATTAGTAAATTTCTACTTGTCATTTTTTTTATTCTTAGATTCCTTAGCACATTATTCATTCTTCTTCATCTCACAAGCATCTTTGGAGGTATTTTACTTTCATTTCTAACCCATTTCAAGTCCAAGACCACCCTTATCCCTCTAGGTTTTTTGGCTATTGATAATTTCATCAAAATTCTTGGAGATTTTCTCAAGTTTTAAGTTTATGTCAATACAATACATTTTTTTCAGCAATATTTCCCTCAAAGAGACAATCTTTTCTTCAAATTTGGAACATTCAACTAATTTGTCATTGAGTTTAATATTCATGCAATATGTAATTATCTTTCCTTCCTCAACTTGAACTTTTAAATTGGTAATCATTTCTTCCAACTCTTTGATTTTTCTATTTTGACAATATGTGATTCTCTTTCCTTCATCGAATTGAAATTTTAAATTGGTGATTATTTCTTATGGATTCCTAAATTTGATCATAAAATCTCTATATTCTTTTCTTGTTGTATCCAAATCTTATATTAAAAATGAGTTCCCATTCCATCTCAACCTCACAATATTCATCATTGAATTCTATAATGTGATTATCATCTTCAAGAGGATTAGGAATTGACCCCTTGTGGTTCATTTCAAGATCTACCTTAGTTGTTAGGCTTGTTCATAGGAACCTTCATATGATATCAGTTGTTGAATACAACAGAATACTGAGAATGGGTGGTTGTGGGTAAATTAGTATATTAATAGAAATCTTAAACTTTTCACTGCACCTTATGTTAATTTTTTTTATAAATATTTTTTAATAATGTAAAATAGATTGAGCAAAGAATTCCACACAATCACATAAGATAAAACCATATCTATGTGGAAAACCCAACAAGGGAAAAGTCAGAGCGAGAAAGTTTCTTGGAGCTATTGTTAAAATCTAGCCTCACAATATAAACAAGATTACAATTATGTTTTAGGGGAAAAAAAATGAAAGCAAAAAATCCCTTTAAAATATGGTTATAATATCTTTCACAAGAGGCTGCAACCTCATAACAACATATTTGATGAAAATTGAAGATATAAAATCATCATATCACCTTTATTCTATTCTATCAGTAGTACATTTATTTCTTTCATCATTCACATATTACACATCTCTATTCTTTCAACTAATTTGATGGTCTATTTATATCCTTTACAACATTTCAAAATATTTACTCATTCGGCTCTAAGATAGATAAGTAAAAACATGTATTACTTTACTAGTTAGCCTCAAACATATATACCATGAAACATAGCAAGATGTGGATCAACACAAAATTCAACCGGGTCAAAAACCTCCTAATGCATCTTCCAAAGTAGGTGCAAACAATTAGGATCATACTGCAAGTGAGATATCATACCCTGTTAGTCCTTAATAACATCAAACCCTAAAATTAACAACATTTTTCACCTTGCACTATTAGAGAAAAGAGAATATCAACATGAATATCAATATGTGTGCATTATTGGGTTGGGGGCTTGCTTTGATTGGTGACAGATTCATGTGGTAGAGAAAAAGGTCACAAGGTCGAGTTTCCCCTAGTCCACATGGTATTAGAGGATGTTTCGTGCCTACATTTGTAGTCATGTTAAAAAGTTTACAAGGAACACTATAGTTTATAGGGGGTGCTATACCCAATTCTCGTAGTTGAAAAAAAAGAAGTGTACATTACTAGCTTTTCCAAGTGTCCCTAAAAATTTATTTTATAATATATGTTTGTTTCATGTTGGTGCAAGTATGGGAACCACTTGTTTAGGAGAAAATAAAGTATACTAGGTTTACTATATCCATTAACACTTTGAAGACCAAACTTGAGGTACACCAAATTATCTAAAACTTGAGTATAATATACCATAGACCTCTCTAATCATGTCCTCAAAACGAATTGAAAATATCATTCAATATGGTGAAATGTAGAACATTTTTTCTCATCCTTAGAGACCTTTTACATTTCGTTGTCGTAGTTTGGTAATTAATCATTTCTAACTTGAGAGCAAGGAGATTTCCACAATCCATAAGATATTTGTATATATTTTTAGATACGATTTTGTAAGTTCTTTTTCCATTAATGTTTTGCATCACTCTTTGATCCATCATCAAGATGATAGAGAGAATTTATAACTTTCTTTGTAAAACAATTTGTGGCGTACAAATCTAAATATAACATCTTGTTAGCTTGATAAAATTGGCTTCTAAAATATAAGACAATATCTTGTCTTATAAAAAATGTGGAGAAATCTATTCACCCTTTGGAATGTTAAACTTTGAGCCTTTGTTATTCTAAGGACTTGCGTGATTTCCTTTATTACACAAATGAATTCTGGGACACAAAAGCTTAACAAAGATTCTCCCAAATCTATACTTCTAGACTTCTTCATTTTCCTTGTTCCACAGTTGACATTTATAATGAAATGTTGACAAACACCACATCTACATCATACTTTTGGGTTGCTTCTTTATTATTGTTCAATGGCTGACATCAATAATAATATGTTGAGTATATCGTGCTAATTGAAACTAAAAGATATATCTACACCAATCCACTTCTTTGTCATAAAAATGTGTCATGGTTTAACATCATTTACAACATATTGCAACAATATACTACAACACTACCAAGGGGAGAAATATTATTTTTTCAAAATTAGACACACACCAACATTCATCTTTATTTATTCACCATTGGTACAAGAGCCACTTCTTTCTAGCTATATATATGCACTCTCACTCTTTCTTGCCAATGGGGGATTCTTAGTTGTATATTCATGATGGATACAGTCTTTGGGGGTCATATTGAGTCATTCTTCCACCACTCATGAATGTTTTAATTTTTCTCTTTTGGAGAGGTGTTTTTTTCCTTTGGGTTTTCCTCCTTTACTCTATTTGTGAGAGATATTTTGTACATGGGTACCATGAAAGGCTTTATTTTTAGGACACATATTATTATTATTATATATATGTTTTTTCTTCCCTAAGTTTCACTTGAGGAGGGCTATGGTCTGAATAGGTGCATTGCCTAATTGATTCCTTTATAGATGCTATGTACACACACTTTTAGGTCATTTACTTTTTGTGTCTCATTTTATGGGATTTTCACATTTTTCATAATGTTGCGCTTTATTATCTTTAACCTTTCCTATATTAGAAAGACTCCTCTTATAATTTTTCTATTTTATTGTATAATCTAGCACTTGTGTGTTGCTACTCTCTTTGAAGGTTATTTTTGGTTAAACACAAGTGATCCTAGCTATTTGATTTTGTTGTGTGATTCTTATAGAAATATCAAATGAGGGATAATAAAGGACAATTCTCACATGGGAAGAATAAATGACACTTAACAAAAGGGGTAAAAATACATAGGAAAGGGTGAAAACATAAGAATAGGAAAAATAAAAGTAATACAAATAAACTAGGGAAAAAAGGGTTAAAATTATAAATTTATTTTCATATTTATAACTCTACTTAGTAGACATTTCTCTAGTATGGTGTTTTAGTCACACATCTTTGTTTGGATACTTATTCCCATAGCTACTATTGTATAAAACCAACATATGTTTTCGTCAACAAAACTAAATATTCTTTGTATAAAAGTGATTTCTAGACACTTGATGACTTACTTATCTACACTTTCTATAAAACCTTCTTGTAGACCATTACACTTTCAAGTATTTCCAATCAACCAATTTACTGCAAAAACTAGTAGTTCTATTATAGTGAAATATTTATAAAAAATTACAACCACCCTCTATGTATTTTGAATTGGACAACTCTTGTAGACATAACCAAACCATTAATATAAAATACCTCCCCTAGGCCTAGACTTCTACTATATCAACCATCAATAGGGGAAATCACATCTATCACAACTCACCAAAAGTGTCTATTGAGCCAAATCCTTTCTTAGTTGTAGAGATATGACTATTTAATACAAATATAGTTCTAACCCTAGGTGTACAAGGTCCATTAATAATGTATTCATGAAATTATAATGATGGGAAATACACACATTAACTACATTAGGAGATTCTTTGTTCGTATATATCTACATTATTACACTAAGTCTCCCTTCCCCAAGTGAGATCAAACACATTTGGCTATGGAGGTAACTAAAAACACTTGGTTTGTTAAAGACTATATAATCTATATTTACCTGCTCATTCCCATGTGAGCATGCATTATTCAAGTGACACATGTATCCCCTCATGTCACCACATGTTACTTTTTTCTTGTAGTAGTATTAATCCTATCTATTTATATCAGTACATCATGCCAACTCTGTGTGTGTGTGTGTGTGTGTGTGTGTGTGTGTGTCACATTTAAGTCTATCAAATGTCTCACATGTGTGATGGAATAATCCATTGAGTACTTGTAAGTGTCTTGAACTCCTCTTATATCTTGTATAATCTTTCAGTGGATGTGAAATATGACGAAGATGTGAACATTATAGTCTACGAGTGCATGCATTAAATTTTTCTAAGAGGATAAGATTTGTTATAGCTAATAATATAAAGATCAATAAAAAGTGACTTGCAATCCGTTTACATGCTATGGCAAGTACATACTAAATTGTGGTAGAAAAGTGCAATGTATAATTTGAAATATTAAGTTTCTTTATCCACTAATAGCAATAAATATCGAGCACAAGTTTTCATTTTTTTTAGAAAATAGAGTATCTTACATTAAGTAACATCTCTTGAACCTCTAGAAACATATTATATTTTTGCCTAATGCATTGAGAACCATGTGAATCTATAAAGGTTTAGAAAAGTCGTATCTCGTGTTTTATGTTACCATATGAAGACTATGACATCTTTCTCTTGAATTACATCACTCAAGGATCTTGATGAAAACAAATGTTGCAATTGAAATAAATGTACAAGAGAAAAGTTACATATTAAAGCATCATAATATTTTAGCAGTCACAACTCATTTCAAAGAAGGTGACTAATCATGCATTTGAGCTTTCCCTTTCATCACAACTATCCATGTTCTTAATTCACTATTTTAACCATTTTAAACTATTCATATTTGTATCCCTTTCTTCCTATAAGAAAACTTATGATCAAAGATTAAATAGATTACATATCATTTTCAAAAATAGTTAAACTATCCTACAAATTTTAGGATCTAATAATCAAATAGTTATAAATAGTATACTACTCTAAATTGAAACCCATTCACCACAACTAACTATTTTCTTTGATTCATACTTTTTACCATTTTAAACTATTCACATCTGAATCCCTATTTTAACAATACTTATGATTAAAGATTGAATAAATTGATATCATTTTTTAAAATAGTTAAACTATCACATAACTATTAAAATCTACCTACTAATCAAATAATCATAAATCAGATACTCTCTAAATACAATACCACTCTCAATTATTCAAAAATCAAAAAATCAAAAAGAGTGTTCAGAAAATAATAATAATAAGTATTATATTATTTCTCCAATCACATATATATTTGTCATTACTATTATCATTTTCCTCGAGACATAGACATTACACCTCTACCATACACATGATCAAAATTTATAAATTGTTTAATTAGGTAAGCCTTGGTTCCCTCAGCGCTCTCACCGTCCTTGACAATTACACCACACCCTAACACAAGTAAGTTAAAAACATTGATTTTTTTTAAAATTAAAAAAAAAAAACGTTGATTTTTAGTTTATTTTTCGTTGGCATGTATAAAGTTTTCGGCCCGCCAACCGTCCTTAAAAAGTACGTGGGGCACCCCATATAATAATTCCAACGTGGTTGAGAATGCTTCAAATTGAAGAGGTATGCACCCTTTTTATCTTATTCTAATTCTAAGGATACCCAACTGTCAAAGTCAATCAGATTTGGATTCGCTTATCTTCAACCCTAGACATGCCATACTTGCATTCCACCCAAAGTCCAACATATCGGCAAGGATATTTTAGTCATTCTTCAAAATTGTTATTATTATTGGATGGAAGAAACCAATGAAAATGTTGAGCTTAAAGGTAGGGTGACTTCCGAGGTTTTAAATGGACCACTTCCACTTCTTTGTTCATTATGGAATTGGTGACAATATTAGTATTTTGTGTTTTACATGATTAATGGTGGATATTTTGTTTTGAATATGATTAATTGTTAATATTTAGTGTTGAATATGATAATTGTAGAAGTGATAGTGTGTCACTAGTACTTTTTTATTCAATTTTGATCTTTAACTTTGTCTTCGTTTTGTTAGACTAAGTTTTATGTGACTCCATAGATTAGAAATAGTTTATAGAAAAACTAATAAAGACAATTAATATTGAGAAATACAAAGCAATAAGTAGCATGAAACAAAGAATAGTCTTTCATTTTTAGTATAAAATAATTTAGTGTTCAAGTGACTTTCTCTTGTGTAAGAGTTGGTATTTATTATAAGTACGATGAACTTGACTTTTTATTTCTAATGGAAGCAAATCCCATCTTTAGTTTGCAGGTTCCCAATCCTAGAGTGTGACAATACATATGTAATTGAACCTATTTGAGCATAATTAGGGGCTCAACCCCCAAATTTTTAAATTGAAAATTAATTACGTGTCCAAGCCAACTTGTCTCTAACTAGTCATTATTTATTGATTTCAACTTGAAATGATCATATTTGAATGCTATAATTGTGTTGTATAAAAGAACAATTTTTTAGGTCATTTAGATTATCTAATAGCACCATTATTCACATATCATTTCGATCATAAAGAAAATTACACCAAAACCTATAGTCGTAGGAATGTACCATGAGTACTTACATTCTACTTGGCGTTTCTTTTATTTTGTTTATACACCATCAAATTGGTGTCAACAACTTGACTACCACCAATATTACAAAATGACCCATTAGATCAAACATTTCTATATTGGTAATTTTAATCACCACCTAGTCTAGGTACATAAAGGTGAATACATTTCTAAATATTAGAAGTTCCTAGCCCAAGGCCACAAATTCAATTTTATTTTGAGATTTTTCATCAAAATTACAAGTGCGTCTTAAACCTTGACAAAGTGAAGTTCATTTAACAATATGTTGAAGCTCCATCATCTAAGGTACATCCATCAAGGCATGGATAGCTAGATAAGGATTGATATAGGAAGGACGTGTCTTGTTAAGGCAAAGGTGGTTAGATAGATCATGATAGATACACGATATATTAGGCAAGCAATATATGCTAGAAGTAGGCTTCGATCAACATTAGTCTCTCACTCGTGATTTTTTATTTTAAATATCAAATGTTCTTGTATTATGTTGTAAAGTGCACCATTTTGATTTTGGTGTTGTTAAATTTGAACTTAGGTTTGTTTCAATTATCTCAAGATGATAATGTAGATCGACTCCCATAACTAAGTTAAGAAGATGCCCCATTTTGGTATGTGGTATGGTGAGATATAATGAATAGACAAAGCTTTATGATTGTGTGATTGGATCTTGACCCGAGATTTGAATTTACAAGTTTTGATCTTCGTGTGGCTACCATGATGACAATTTTGGTATGCTTGTATAAGATACAAACCAAGATCAAAGGTGTGATGAGAAGGCTTAGATAAGATGAATCATATATAATGGAGGATATGGATAGGATGATCAATATCAAAGATTAAAAGATAGAATTGGAGATACATGTTGGAGGCTTTCGCTTTGGGGTGGATGAGTTTTTGGATGAAAAAGTTTGGGTGCTTTTATATGCATTGTTGGGATGGTATGATTGGGTCTTGTGAAGGATTAGGATCATAATGGCAACTAGGAGAGATATCTTTCTTTTCTTGTGGAATATGATCATTGGCTTGGATGAAAGATATATTTTTCACTTTATGGGAAGGGCTTTCATTTGATGGGATGGAAGGGGTTCTTTGATCTTTATTAGGAAGAGGATCATGAGATAGAATGCAAGGGATAGTTTGATCTTGATTAAACATCTTATCTTTACCTTTTGTTGGTGCACATAGAACACTTTGGTCTTGATTTGGAAGGGGAAATTTGGATTTTATGGAAGTTGTGACTTTTTCTAGATGTGTTATGGTATAATCCTAGGCCATGGAAAAATAATCAACATTTTTAGGAGTGAATTTTCTTTGTAGAGTGTTATTTTTTCCTAAAAGTGTTATGTCTAGTTGTAGAAGGTGAAAAAGGAAGCAATAAAAATAAGGTAGATCATCTCTCCTTTTCAAGATTGCACATTTGAAAGGAAAATGTCCTAATAGGCTCAAGTGTTGACTCGAGCGCTAAATGGGGCAATGATCCTTTATTAAAAATGTAATTTTAAAATTGGAAATGATAATAAGGACATGAATGCATATTAGGAAGGACTTATATGCATCTAGAGACAAAATAGGAAATATGTTGCTTTGAATCTAAATAATAGATAGATGGAGTCTCAACAATACATGTAACAACTATTCTGAGATCCTGACATTGTAACTTGTTTGTCTATCAAATCTGAGCATGTTCTAGAGCGTATAGAATGGTTGATTCATTCTATACCCTATGTTTTTTCCCAAACTTTCAAGGATGCTCTGATTGTTCTCGATCTACCTGAAAAGGTTTCAACAACTCTTTAGCTTGTTCCTAAACACACAAAATGGGGAAAAGGTTGGGTAAAAGGGGTTTGCCTTGGTCAAACCCCCATTTAGGAATCAACCTTTAAAATGTAAGGAAATTACATAAAGAAAAGTATGTAAAAACATAAATGTTAGATTCATCTTGTATAAAACCTCATGGATGGATATAGAAATCACTCATACACATGAAGATGCTTGAATGTTCTTGGAATCAAGGAGTTGATCTTGATTTGTAAAATAAGAATCAAGGATACCCTTATAAATTCATGGATCTATGAACAACACTCTTATATCTTCAATGTAGATATGCTTGATAATCGCTTGCAATGAAGGAGAGATGAATGCAGATGGAAGGAAGGATATTCTTTCTTGATTGAGAATTCCTCTACTTGGCCAACATGAGAGATATACTTGCTTCAATGGATAAGATTTCCTTGGAATTGACTTGAAGGAATTGGAGAAAGTAGATCTTGGATGGTTGCCTTCAAATCTTGAATCCAATTTCTCAATTGCTCTTTATTGCTTGAATGCTCTTGAAAAATTTATTGCACAATTGTAGATCATGAAAGTATATCAAAATCAGGAGAGATGGGGTGTTTATATACTTCATCCATCATTTTTGGATTAAAAAATAATCTAGGTTGACTGCAAGATCTTTTTTCCCATTGACACCCTGACATACGGCTCCATGCCAAATTAGGGCCTAGATCCTTAGGTACAAAACAACTGAGTCAATATGTACCTGGGTACATAATGGTTAAGTCATTCTACACCTAGGATTTTGATCATTTATTTGAAATGGGTGTCATGATGGTGGAAAATAAGAGGGAAAAGAGGAATCATGTTGCCAAGATAAAGCATAACGAACATTAGGTCTTGAAATCACCAAAATGGGGCCTAATAAAGAATCCAATTATGGGGTGATAACTTTTTAGGATGATACTATTGGAAAGAATGATACCTTATGTGTTTTTTTATATATTGTATGGGGTTTGATTTAGATACATACCATCATTGATAACATTCTTGTTCTTATCCCAAAGACATTTTTTATCGTTAAATGTAGAAGAGATGTCCTTATTTTCTTAGTTAATCTTCACAAAGCCTTTATCAATGAGGGCCTCTTTAATGGTGATACATTTTTCTGTGATTGCATAAATCATTTTAGCACATTGGATCTTAAACTGAAAAGGCATTTTTGAATGTAAGTTTTGAACACATATAGTGACAATTTTTTTCTTTGGAAGGTGATAAAAATATTTACTTCCTAGGTTTCTTCATTTTTGTAAGAAGGAAGAAAATCTCTCTTTTTTCTCTATTTTGTAGTGTAAAGTTCATTTATAGAAACTTCACGTTCAATGTTGTAAGAAAATTTTGAAATGAATTTTCCTACTTAAAATGTGGAAAATGAGATATTATCCTATGTATGCAAAATAAGATCTCAAATATCCATGGCATGTTGTTTGAATCATAGGTAGATTTAGCTACAATAGTAGGAGAGATGAGCACTAAAGGTTTACATTTCATTTATTGCAATGGAATTTTTTGGTGTGATTAAGGTGTTGTACCTATAAGTTTCTTCACTTAGGTCATAACCACACATGTTACTAAGTGTGGAGTCATAAATTGTATCCCTATGCATTTTCTTGCTCACGTAGGTCCTATTTTAGCATGTATAGCTTATTGTACCCTATTCTATTATTCCAAATTAATTTCAATAAAAAAATTGGTTTTCTCTCTGCATTCTGGACCTCCGGTCCTTTTTTTTTTTTATGGGAGGATATGGATGCCCAAGGCATCTATCTCCCATACTTCAGATTTCCAAGGCATCTGTGTCCTCACAATTAGTCCCAAATTCATACCGTGGATGGTTAGCTTGTAGGAGAAGGAAATTTAAGCCAATGTCAACTTGATCTACAATTAGCAACCCAAAATGCTTGGAAAATATTTAAAATCAACTTACCCTCCCTCATTTTGAAGGGAATCTTTATCCATCAATTCAATCAAGCATTCAAGCATTCAATACATTCTTCTTCCAATCTAGAATTGTAGCAAGATTCAACATCCTTAATGCAAGCATGTGTTCATAATTTTCCTTTTAGGCCTTGTGGAGTCATGTTTTTGCATCAACACTTGTGATTACATTCAAAGAGAATTGCATCAACAAGGTATAAGGCATTTCAATTCTCAGATCTAGCATCTATTATATAACATCACACTTTCAATTCTATTTAAATTTCAAGTTTAATTCCTAAATTAGGATTTGACCATATACCCCTTTCAATCCAACATTTACTCTCTTTTCTATTTGTAGGTAACAAGTGGCAACCATATGAGTATAGGTTAAAATATGGTATAAGAAGAGCTATAAAACACAACCCAAAACTATTGGGACCTAGCCCCCCCTACTTGACTGTGTTCAAGGACCTAGATACCTTTCTCATCTAATTCCCTCTGATTCTACTCCAAATTTAAACCAAATTTTACTCACTTTCTATAATTTTTAGAACTTCTATCAAAATTTGTGTATCTATTTTTTGTTCTATTGTGCATGTTGAAGAGTCATTACTTTATCTTGTTTTTTCCTAGATCTTGCATTCATCTTCCATTATCACATTTATCATCTTCAAATCATCATGAGGTATTGTTTAATCCATATTGTGACCAACATTTTTAGCCAACTAGATCACTCCTCTCCAAAGGTAATGAAAGAGGAAACAAGACTAAGCTTCCTAGTTTTGCCTATTGATAATATGGCAGTGAATAAATAAGAGGGAGGGGGGCTGAATTAGTTGTTCCTAAAAACCTTAAACTTCAAACCCTTAGCCCTCAAAACCCTTAAAATTGAATACCTTTAATTCTGATATGATTAAATGAAATATAAAACATGCATGCATCCACAAATAAGAATAACATGGACACACAATTGACGCGAGATTTTTTTTATCATGGAAACCCTATTAGGGGAAACACCATGGTGGGGATGATTACCCACAATAAGTAAATACCTTATTATAAGTATAAACCTATTATAATTTATTAAGAATTCACGTGCATTTAAGCTCATTTCCTAGATCTCAATGCTCAAATAAAAATCCTTAGGCTACAACCTTGAGGAAGCCTCGTTGCCTTACAATCTTATCACTACAATGATCTAAAGTGTTGTTGAACTGGATAACAACATCTACCTCATGCCAAAGTTAGTTCCATTGAAGTACAAAAATAATCTTTGATCTAATTATTTTTGACTCCTTTATATGATAAAATTATCCTTCAAGATATCTCAACCACTTCTTTTCAAGCAATCTCTAGTGTGTGAAACAAATCTTCCACTTATGCACCTACAGATTTTGCCCTAATTCATCATCATATATCAAGAACTAGATCAACTTAACCTAATCCACCACCTCTTAAAATCATCAAGCCAAATCTCTTGTTTCAATCCATCTCTAACCATAAATATTATCCACAACCTATAATAACCACCTTGAGATCATAAATCTCCTAGATTTCATGGTTTATCACTTGCACAACATGATTTACCAACCTAGTCGGCCACGAATAGAAATATTAATAAAATATTATTACTGACCAAAAATTCTACCAATATTATCTTATTTGAGCCATGTGTATCATCAAATCATCAAGCACATAATTCAAGAACATTATATATCATCACATGTGATAAACACTCATCTACACAAATCCACCACAACTACTAGATTTGCCAACCCTTTTTCACCTAAACCTCAAGAACACTATCAACAAGGCTTTGAGACAATAAAAATATGTCATGCAGACCTTTGAAGCATAAAATATTTGAATTTAAGACACCGGAGTATGTCCCAAACACACTCCTAAGTGTGCTATGAGAGATTCCAATTTTATTGAGAACACCAGACCTATTTCTGTCTTTATGTCAACATTGTATGTCACTCTGTGCCAATCACCACCTCTTACCTTGAATCATACCCAAATCTTCATGATATACACTAAAACTTGGATTGAGCTTAATATTTACGTTCTTCAACCATATCCTATGTGTGTGACTTCATACCTACAAAACCCAAACCTCATTGGACCTCTAAACATCATGTTCAACTGGCTAACCTGCAACAATTAGGTTAGCAATAAATAAATAGCTCTTCTAATCAATTCCTTTGATTTCTTTGATATTTTGACATACCTATTATGCCTTTGATATGTTCACATCAATGAAAAATATCCAATATGCCAATATGCCAACAATATCCCCCTTTGGCATTGATGGCAACATGTGATGGGAAAAACAATAAAACATAGTAATGCAACCAGAAATGAATAGTCTCCCCTTTGAGACCAACCATTCTCATTATCTTTTAGAGTCTCTCTAACTCATCTTCCTCTCTAATTTTCTTCCCCTAGAAGCAAGATTCCTTTGGTTCTAATCTGATCATATACTATTCTCTCCATCAGTTTCTCCCCCTTGGATGTACACTTCTTTCTTATGTGAAAGTATATATAAAATTACTTCTCTCTTCTATTCTAATTTTCTGATATCTTCACATCTTCTCTTCATCCATATGTCCTTCCGACCTTCTTTTTCTGATCTTCTCTTCATAGTTTTTCACATCTTCTCTTCATAGTTTTTCACATCTTCTCTTCATTATTTTTCACATCTACTTCTCTCCCCCTTTGACAGCAATGTTAAAGGTGTAGCATCTTTTCCTATGAAACTTACTTTGTCATATCAATGTCTACTTCCTTTTCCTTCTCTATTCTTTGTTATCTTGTCAAGTTCATTTTTCTTTCTTTCACACACACCTCCAAGTCACCCAAATACTAATCAAACATCAAAAACTTGACTCACTGATTTCTGCAATTCCATGTAGCTCTCTACAATCTCTTAACTTCAAAACAAATAGACTTTCCTTACCATGCTTACTACTCCCCTTGAGTAGTAGCCTCCTTACATCAATCCAACTTGAATGATATCTCCTTGAAATCTTTTGGATTGATTCATCCTTCTGCATATTAGTTTTTTTTGGAAAGATAAAGTCCCTTTGACTTTCCTTTGGATCTTATAGAAGTAGATCTCATATCTAAAGTATATTTTTTATTCTTCCTTCTTGTCCTCTTCTTGTGCTTCTGCTCCTTGTCCTATTTTTCCTTTCCTTTACTCTTCACATTTATTTGGTCATGGTTGTCTACCTTGTCTTCTTCTTTTCTTCTATTATGGCCATTCCTTCTCATCCTCATTTTTTCTTCTTTGGTGTCATCCTTTTTCACCTTCGTACTTTTGAAACTTTCATTTGCAGGTTAAAATATGTTGCATTTGATCTGAAGAACAATCTTCTATTCATTATTTTGTTTCTTCTTTCTAGTTCATTGTCTGGAATTGTGACCAAATTTATTGCATAGAAGACACCTATCTTTTTACCTCTTTATAGTAACAATCTTCTTAATCATACTATTGCATATGCTTGGATCAGGATCATCCCTTTTGCAATTAGGATATAGATATCCTTTTCTATAGTTTAATTCTTTATGTCCAACTTTATTGCAAACAAAGCACTTACCTCTAAACTTATTAGCCTTCCTTTTTTAAGTCTTCTTGGTCTTCTTCTTTGATTTAGACTTTCCTTGACTAAACTTGGAGAACCCTTCTTCTTTTCATTCACTGTTACTTTTGTCCATTGATCTTATTTGAAGTAGAAATTTCTCAAGCTTAGCTGAAATGATTTTGAGCGTATCCTTTAGATCATGGGCAATTCTAAGCTCTTCTTCAATGGATATAACCCAATAATCATCTATACAATATTTTTACACTTCTCTGGCCTTAATTTAAGGGATTATAAAAATATGATCCTCTACAATCCTCTGATACTGTAACTTGAAATTTCCTTCAACTGACTCTTGACTTTCATTCTCCTTAAGTTGTTTGACATCAGACTCCCTTTAATTTTGAACATTGAGGTTAACACAACTTGTAGATCCTTTTTCATTTACTACTATATATATTGTCCCTTCCTTTTGAATTACTAACCCTTTTGGAATATTCTTGATTTGGTTCTCATCAGAAGTTTTCATTCTAAAAGGTATACCAACACTTTGTTCATCTAATTTGCCTTTGTAAGAATCAGACGAACTTCTACTAGACTGAACAAGTAAGTGACTATCTTTAGAATGATTTAACTTTTCATACCTTGATATCATTGGCTTCATTTGTGAGTAGAATTGTTTCTTATTTTCTAGCATCAGCTTCATCTTTAATTTTCTTTGAGACCCTCTGCATCTAATTTATATATTGTTGGTGCAGTGCAATTTTAATGTCGATTCCTTGTCTTCTTTTGCATGATTTTGTATGACTTTATTCAATCTAATAATTTACTACATTATTCAGATGGAAGACATTTTTCTTTCTCTTTGATCCTGATCCAATATCACTTTTGGAACTATTCATAATTTTGCTTCCCTCATCATTGAAGTGTAGAGCGTATCCCTTCTCAATTAGTTGACTAATACTGAGAAGATTATGTTAGACCAACAACATGTAGTATATCATCTGTTGTATTATTTTTATCTAGAGAAATAGTACCTCTTCCCTTAATTCTTTCTCCATTGTTTTCACCCCATATGACAACTCTATCGTCATATTCTTCATATTTCACAAATTTATATTTTTCACTAGTTATATGATGTGAACATCTTCTATCTTGATAGATTGATAATCTACAACTAATTGAATATCTTGATGGAATGAATGGACAAGTGAAAGATAGTGATTAGAGATCACTGAGCTACTAAAGTGATATGTAAGGAAATTAAAGCAGTCAATGTATTGTCATTGATGTCAACTAGTTTTGACAGTACTTATCATGATAGTTACAACATCTAAAGAAGAAAAATGGTAAACGAATGAGATATCTACATGAAGATGAGATGGATGTGGAAGATATGGCTAAGGTATACATTGGGTAACTTATTGATGAGTCTATGGTATCATATTGTTGACTTGATTGTATTACATAAATTTGTTATGTATTGAAGATAAAAAATAAACAAGTTTATGTGGTCGATAATTGAAGATTTTAGTATACACCGAGCCAATATAGTGTATACCGAGTATAGTATTCAGTGACACATTCTAGTATTGACCAAGTGAAAGAAACAAATAAAGTTTATAACAACCAACTGAATTGATGAGCTGGAAGAATGCTTATGATTCTGAGGTAGATGATAGAGTTTGTTATGATGATCTAACGACTGAAAAAATTCAAGATTGATCGAATGGAGAAGGATGAAACGTGTTATAGACATAACTATCAAGGAAGCTTGAAGCGACAAAAGGAACGATGGAGATTAAGAGGTAAAATCTAACGGATGAGAACAAAAAATTTTATGATGTCTATTTAAAGAGACATGAGATTCATTATTGAGTCAAGGATAATTGACTCTGCAGGATAATTCATGTGAAAGGACTATTTTCATGCACCATTGATCAAACTGGTTACAAACAGAACTGAGCTGAACTGTAGGCATTACCAAGCGACAGAGAATTATTCACCTAGATGAATAAGTTGGAGGATATGAATGATTGAAGTGAATATTGATCAGTAGAGGTATTTTGAGCTTAGCATAGATCTAAAAATCTGCAAATATTAGTTGTATTTGAATCAAATCATTATTGTATCAGTTTAACCATTGTTACAACAAAATCTCTTAACTGAGTGGACTTAACAGTCTTTTTGTATTTCAATATGACATTCATTGAATGTTGTTGGTTTTCTTGTTAACCCCATAGTGAATTTTGGTCAAGAGTAAACTGTTAGTGATAAATCCTCTAACCAGGTCACACCTCACAGTGTGTTTTTTAACCTTTGAAAGGGTTGGCTCCTAACCGAGCTCACTTCAAAAGAGTGAATTATTTTGGGTTACCGGTCCCAGGTGGTTTTTCCCCTAACAAGGTTTCCACGTTAAAATATTTATGTTATGTGTATTTGATGTGATTGGATTGTTATTTTACTTTACACATTGCATAATTAGTCTGATCAGTAAACACGGTATTGAATTGACTATCAATCAGTAAATGAAGAAAAAGTTATTGTTAATAGCTTACTGAGTTGATAAATTGTTTGAAAAGTTTTCATGTATAAATCTGGGAGTTTGGGGATTATAGGATAATTGTATTAATTGATTCACCCCCCCTCTCAATTATCTAACATATCTATCATCCAATCATTCCTTCTATCCAATTGCACAACTAAGGCCTTCTCTTCTTCATTAGAAAAACTTATAGAGTTCTCAAGAATAACAATAGCACATGCAAAATCATTACTAGAAGAAGTATCAATGGTCATGATTTTCTCATTAAAACAAATAAAATGAACATCAGTCATAATGTCTTTAGCAACATTTTCAGTAGAAGTATTGATCATCAGGGTTTTTTTTAGTAGGAAAACAAAATGTCTTTAGCAATATTTTGTTTTCCTATTTGATTTACCTACTGAATATTTTGTTTTCCTATTTGTCATGGCAAGAGTCTTCGGATAAAGAACTCCACTCGTATTCTCTGGAATCATCACTATCAATATCAGACTCCACCACATTCACTTGTTCATAAAAATCATGCATAGGGCTAGAACTTTGTCCTTTGTATTGATAACCTACTCCTGATTTTTCTTCCTTTAATCTCCAAGAAGGTTCAATAGGCTCAAGAAAACCTCTATTTCTCATACCTAAGGGTCCTCTTCCCTTATACCCCATTTTTTGCATAATTTCAAACCCCTTTCCATATTGGTCCATTTGGATATTGATGTGTTGAATTCTTTCCACAGGGTTGTTTGAAGTATCACTTTCATCTTTGTAAAGCCATTGTAGAACCTCGTCGTCTTCTTTCTCAAGTGTTGACTTATCACTCTCTCTTACAAAATGAGAGTTGTATTTGTGAGGAGGATGCGCTTTGGAAGGTTTTCCATGTGTTTTTGGGAAGTAGGTAAATCAAATAGGAAAACAAGATATTCCCCTACTCCTTTAGAATTGATTCTACATTATTTTTTGAACTTGTGCATCACCTCACTCATTTGTTTATATCAATCTTCTTTGGCTTTATCTCTCTCCTCTTTGGCAGGTTTAGAAGGTTCCACCTCTGGTGCGGATGGTTTATCTAAATTCTCATTTGAACTTGGACCCTCATAACTCACTTTTCCTTTTCCCTTAGCTATTGTAGTTGAGTTAGTTTGAATAGGGTTTGAAGTAGAGGTAACATTTGATGTTAACTTAGGATCATCACTTTTAGTTTCTTCAATGGTAGTATTTGGAACAATCCCTTTACTATTATGAGGAATAAATAACTCATGAAGAGGCTTCAATGTGCTACAATATTGAAAAGGATTTGAATCCCCTCCAATTGTGATTTCTTCTCCCATGTGCAAAAATTTGATACATTGATGGTATGTAGAAGGAACCACTTGCATCTCGTGTATCCATGGCCTCCCTAATAAGATGTTATAAGTTAACTTCATGTCTAGGACATGACATATGGTGTCCTTTTTGATAGGTCCAACTTGAATAGGTAAGATAATCATGCCTTTTGAAGATCTCTCCTCCTCATCATAAGCTTTAATGGTAATTTGCTTCTTAGGATCAATAGATGACTTAGATAAACCTAAGGACTTGACAAGGTTTAAAGTGAAAATATTAAGACCAACTCCCCCATCTATGAGAACTCTCTTAACCCTATGTCTTTGAATGAGGACTTCTATATGCAAAGGCAAATTTTGAGGATGAGTGATGGATATATCATCTTGATCTGAAAATGAGAGACAATATGGTGCAATGAGGTATCCCACCATGTTTTGAAATCTTTCTTCCTCCAAGTTAATAGGAACATTAGTCTCCAATAAGGCTTTTTGCAAGATCTCCTTGTGATATGGAGATAATTTTAACAACTCCAAAATATATATTTGAGCCGGAGTCTTTTGTAATTGGTCCACCAAATTATATGGCTTTGTTGTTGTAGATGGTTTTTTAGCCAAAATACTTGATTGTGTAGGGCCAATAGGTTTAGGATCAACCCCTTGTAGGGTAATCCTTGAAGTTTTCCCCCTAGTGCTAGCATAAGATGTTTCCTCTTTGGGTTTTTCCTTGATTACAACAACATTGGCAACATGCTCCTGTCTAGATAATGTGTTGATAATGTTATCATAATGATAAGAAAAATTGACATTATCGGTGCCTTGTTTATTCACATTGGAAGGTTCACCCTTCTCGTGGTTATAGAAAGGTTACTTAAAAGCCATGTGATCTTCATTATTTTGAGGCCCTTCTATTTGGATCACACCATTGTCAATCAAATCTTGTACCTCATTTTTCAACTGTAAGCAATCATTTGTTGTATGTCTTGTATTTATGTGGTATTCACAATGACTAGACTCCTTTTACCAATTGGGCTTGTTTTGTGGTTCATATGGTTGAGCTCTAGGTAAATCAATAATCTTATTAGCAATGAGAGTTCTCAATGCATTCTCAAGGGGTTCACCCAAAGGTGTGAATGTCCTCTTGGGAGATGGTGCAAGGAACATATTAGGCTTGTTAGCCCCTTGATTGTTCCTAAAGTTGTTATTATTGGTATTGTGTTAAAAGGCACTTTGGGGGCTTGATCTGCATTATTCACTTGAGTAGGTGTTCTTGTGAGAGTAAAAGGAGTGGGTTTCAAATTATTAGCATCAACAACCCCATCATTGACCACACCTTTGTTGTTGTTCCTCAACCCAAATCAGTTATAGTTGTTAGGAGGATTCTTATTCTAATTGTTATTATTGTTGGAGGTATTGTTGTTGTTGTAATTCTTGTTATCCTTGTACAGCTTTAGTTCTCCACTTTTAACAAATACCTCCTCCGTAGTCACTCCATTTTCAATAAGATCTTGAAAAGACCTAGGACATTGCAGCTTCAACCAATAATTCATTTCATTACTCAAGCTATTTATAAAGATGTCCAAATTTTCCTTTTCTAGATACACTTCGAGGGTATCTAGAAAATATTGCTCTCCATATTTGTAAGAAAAGTAAGAATCCTTCTCCCTCTCTTTGCCTGGTGTTGCATAAAGTAATCATTGTAACCTCATGTTTGATATTATATGAATAATGCGTTACAAATTTAGCAGCTAACTCTTCAAAAGTTTGAATGCTCGAAGGTAATTTTGAAAACCATTCCATGGCCATGCCTCCCAAACTCCTAGAAAACAACCTCATTAAAGAAGTAGTGTCATGCATAAACTCCAAGCTCAATGCACAAAATTCCCTTAAATGATCTTGGGGATCAGATGCTCCTTCGTATTTGTCATACTTAGGAAAGACCACATTACTAGGGAATGGTATCATGATTAAACTCTTGTCAAATGGGAAAGGACACAATGCCTCTATCAAAAAGGGTTTTGGAGCCCCACTTTTCTTCATTGTGTCCAATTGCGTTTGGAATAACTTAAATTGCTTGTTCATGCTATCAATCAGATTATCTTCAACTTTCTCTTTCTTAAGTTGATTGACATTGTAGTCATGAGGGACTTTAAGACCTGTTCAGGCTAGGTCTAGAAAATACATCTCCTTATCTTTTGCTAATGCTTTTTCCATAAGCTTCATAAATTATGGGATTTGTATGGCTTCATTAACCTTTTCATCGGTTGCATCTTCAGCAGTTGGTTCACCATTTCCCCCATTGTTAGTGTTGTTAATTCCTTGATTGTTAGGATCTATTCCTCCTCCATTGTTGTTATTTGACCCTAGAATTTTTGGGTCAATGCCTCCTCCATTGTTGTTGGTTTGATCCAAATTCAAGTTTCCAAAAGGAAAATTCATGTTGGTTTCTACCTCTTGGATGGGTTCTTGTGGTATTCTTAAGGAAGTAAATGTGTCACTTAGAAAATGAAGTTCTCACCTTAGATACGTTCCATCTGATTGTAGGGTTTTTCGTTACATAGTCAGATCGAGTTAAATCTAGCATGAACATAAATTTCTTGAAAATAGGCTTTATGTCACTTGCTTGTGGCCAAATCCTAACAAAATTTTTAAAATGTTCAAAACCAAGATTTCTAACCAGGTGGAATATTGGAATAGATAAAACGTCCAAAATGGTACTCAAATATGAAATCAAATTTTTTTGAAACCCTCGAGAAATATCCACTTTTTGCCCTTTTTTTGTTTTTGGGCGTCACTTGCCTGTTTGTAGGCATGACTTAAAACTTAGTACGTGGTTACTAGAATTTTCCTACTATCATAGAACTCTTACCTTTAGATTTATCTTCTCTCTTGTCAATACTACTTTCATACTTTTCATGTTCCATAGATTTGTTCATGTTATTGGTCATGTTATGTGAGTAGACACCCTCAATAATACTTTTGTCTTCCTTGACATCCTTAGTAGTTAAGGCCTTTCCTTCATCTTGACTAACTAATATTTCATCCATAATCATACTACTAATAAAAACATTAGACATGATATCTTCAAAAACATTTATAGCAAGAATGCTAGACACAAGATTTGCAAACTTAGGTTCATCTTCTTAGATTACAAAAAATACAAGTTCATCTTCACTCTTAGCATTATTAGATTCATCATCAACAACATAATAACATTTTTTTCTCATCTTTAGACATATTCGATCATAGTTGTGCTTAGGAAATCTTTATGGTCATCTAGAGGCATAATGTCCTACCTTTTTACAACAAAAACATTTAAAGGGCATTTTTCCTTTGTACTTACCAGATCCTTTTGATAGCCTCCTTAGCACCAGTGATTCCAATTCTTGAAGCTCTCTCTCCTCTTCTTCAAGTTATCTTAACTCATTTTCATATTTTGATACTCTTCTTGTAGTGCCTTCACCTTGATATGAACTATGCATGTCTCTTCCTGATATTGTAGCCTTGAAAGCATATTCAAATTTGGGCATAGAATCACCTAACTCACTCATCTCAAAAATACATAACTTACCAACCAATTTATCTCTTGTCACAACAACAATTTTGATTTCCTCAATAGCAACAACTTTTCTCTTGTAAGGAAGCAAAGATCTTAACACTTTTGAAATAATCTCTCCTTCATGCAATACACCACCAACACATATGATGCTACAAACTAATTCATACCTTCCTTTCAAGATTTGTAAATTGGATTTATTGACACATACATCACCTTCATGTAGGGTTTCTTGTTTTTTCCAAATCTCATGTGTGGTCTCCAACACCATCACATTTGTATACTCTGTATATGATAGGGCACTAGCAGGGCTTCCTTTTCTCTGATATTATACTCAAACTACTTCTCATCTAGTGTATTCGTAGATAGATTTATAGGAGTGTAGGATTTATTTGTGATGGTCCAATAGTTTTCTCTAATACATCTTAAATGACTCATCATTCATCCTTTCCATATGGGGTAGTTTGTGCTTTCAAACCTAGGATTGTCCTTCTTGTAAGATGTCATATCAGATCTCCCTCAAGCTGTTAGGATTCCTTCAAGGGACCAAATCTATGATACCAATTTTTAACAATATGGAAGTAAACAACTAAGAGGGCGGGGGTGAATCAATTGTTCCTAAAAACCTTAACCTTTAAACCCTTAGCCCTAAAAACCCTTAAACTTTAATACCCTTAATTCTGATATGATTAAATGAAATATGAAACATGCATGCATCCACAAATTAGAATCACATCCACATAATTGAATCAACATTTTTATCATGGAAACCTTGTTAGGGGAAAAAACACGGTGGGTTGATTACCCATAATAAGTAAATACCTTGTTAGAAGTATAAACCTATTATAATGTATTGGGAATGAACATGCATCTAGACTTCACTGCTCAAATGAAAATCCTCAGGATACAACCCTAAGGAAGGCTCAATTCCTTGCAATCTAGTCACTACAATGATCTAAAGTCATAGTGTTGGACTGGATAAAAACATCTACCTCATGCTAAAGTCATTTTCATTTCAGTGCAACAATAATTTATGATCTAATTCTCTCTAAATCATTTAGATGAGAAAATTAGCCTGTGAGATATCTCAGCTGCTACTCTATAAGAAATCTTTGGTGTGTGCAACAAATCTTTCGGTTTCGTGCCTATAGGTTTTACCCTAATTCATTAGCATATATCAATAACTAGGTCGACTTAACCTAATTCACCACCTCTTCAAATCATCAAGCCAAATCTCTTGTTTCAAATTCATCTTTGATTTTAAATCTTAGCCACAACCCATAATAACCACCTCGAGATTATAAATCTCCCAAATCTCATTATTTACCACTTGCACAACATGATTTACCAACCTAGTTGGCCAGGAACATAAATAACAATAAAAATATTATTACTGACCAAAAATTCTACCAATATAATCCTTCTGATCCATGTGTATCACCAAATCATCAAGAACATACTTCAAGAACATCCTATAGCATCATGATAAACACCCATCTATATAAATCCACCAAAACCACTATATTTTCCAACCATTTTTCACTTGAACATCAAGAACAATATCAACAAGGCTCTGAGATGATAAAAATATGCCATGTAGACCTTTAAAGTACAAACCCTTTTATTAAAGATGCATGAGTATGTCCCAAACACAATCCTAAGCTCTCTCCAAGAGATTCTAACTTGATTGAGCACACCGAACCTCTTTATGTCTTCTTGTCAACATTATCTATCACCCTATCTATGAGTCACCAACTTTGACCTTGAATCATACCCAAATCTTCATGATATCCTCTAAAACTTGGAATGAATTGAATATTGACCTTCTTAAACCATATCCTATATGTGTGACTTCATAGTTGCAATACCCAAACCTCACCAAACCTCTAAACATCTTGTTCCACTAGCTAACCTTCAATAATTAGGTTAGAAACAAACAAATAGCTCTTATAATCAATTCCTCTGATTTCTCTAACATGTTGACATCCCTCTAATTCCTTTTATGTTTTGACATCAATGACAACACGTCCAATGGAGAGCTTTGAGAATTTATGAAAAATGCCATTGGAGCTGGTGGTAGAGGAGCACTAGGCGGGGCAACAATGATAAAAAATGGAGGAAGATTAGGATGATGAGAAGTATCCTCTCTGTGCTTTGTTCTGTCGTTGCGAGGTCTACGAACTTCTCTAAGTTAAAGGAATTCCCCTTTGTTTGGTGAAGATCTGAGGACTTGTTCAAACCTTTCAGGAGAGAATGATCCAATATTCAGGGGTCTCCCTTTTGAGGGCCCTCCTTCTAGCGCCACTTTTGTTGAGTGTCATTTTTACATGAGACAACAACTAGGAATTTATGAGAGAAAATTCCTCTCTTGGAAGATTGATGGAATCAATCTCAAGGTTTCTTCTGGCTGGGTCTCAACCACTTGGATAGCTCAACGGAAGACAAATGTAAATATGTTAACAAGGAGGCCTTTGCTGGTTCATGTCTCAAAGAAAGCTGCAAAACAAACTTCAGAATACCATGATGTTTCTCTTTTTCAATTTTTAGATTTTAGAATAAAGCAATATTAATCTAATTAATCTACTAAAAATGATTTGCAAAGAGGGTAAGAAGTAGGGTAACAAGAATTTGAAATAAATTTCCAAAAATAAACTAATGGACATAAACCAATATCACATCACTTTGCGAATTAAAAGACCGAGAAGATGAGGAAAACCACAAAGTAGAGATCAGACTAAATCACAATCTTCAGTTATATGGATGCAATCATTAGTGCAATGAAACAAACACAGACGTATGATAAGCCAAAACTCATCGAATCATGAAGCCACCACAGATGTGCGCATACGTGAGACAAGTTAATCTTCAAGCACCAAAAGAATAATCTTCTCGATAATTCATCACAACAAAGCAATGTAACACCAGCAATCACCGAACTAAGAATTGTAGATTTGAAATCATCAAACAATCAATTGGCTCTTTGAAATAAATGATTGAGCAAATTACACATTCACAAATTTTGCATAGATAGCATAAATATCACACCATGAATGAAGCACCAACTGTATGTATTGCATTAATGATCAAATCAACCCTCATTACATTATGTTATTACAATTTATAGAGCTCCTCTTATTTTCACAACTAGGGTTTCGACTGCATCTAAAACTTGGAAATAAATCTAAACTAGAGATTAAATTAATGCAACTACCTCTAAAACTTAGTTAAACTACCCTAGCATAGAATTAAACCTCATGCATTACAAAACTTTGAGCAAATCATGTATGAAACAATTCAAAAATGAAGCTGGAACTCGTGCATGCTCTTGATATAACTTCATGATTCTTCCCTTGATCCTTGGCTGTAGCTTCTCCACATGGACTCAACTGCAAGAGATCCCAAAATCATGTAGAAATGACCCCAAAAAAGAAGCCCAGTTGACTGAAAAATCAACTCTGAGACAACTGGATTTAAACAGTGGACGTGCCAAAAAATAGACAAATCTCGACAATTGGTCCGAAAAAACCAAGCCTCAAAAATGACTAAGTGTCATGTCCACTTTCCTAGATTTTAGACTTTGGACTTTCAGAGGCCGAAAGTTCTCTAGGGCCCAAAGGCCGAAAAATAGGCATTGGAAAAATGGCTAAGTACAAAAACTGCATTTCTCTACACCAAAATTTGACTGAGTCTGGACTGGCTGCTTACTGACTTGGGAGTACTTCTAGATGCACTTTACGAAACTTATCCACAATCTCTAGTACTTCTTCAAAGTCAGGCATATTGACCCCTTCAAGGAGTTCTTGTTGTCTATCTCAGAAGGTGATCAATTCTCTTGCAAAACCTTGTATTTCTTCTTCCCGAGATAACATTTTTTGGATTTCTTCATTTTGATAGAACATCTGTTGAAGGTCCTCCTTTGTCTTGACTCCCCAGAATATAGCCAAGTATTGATCAATGATGACATTCACAGAGTGCATGGTTTTATCATTATCTTCTTCATACAGATCCAAGTCCAAACCCTCAAAGAACTTATGCAATTCCTTTACAAAAAGCAGACTATTATCTTTCCTCTTGTCCAACCTTTTGAGCACCTTTTCAAAAATGGTTAATGTTCTTGTTATATCCTGGATCCATTGCTAAAAAATATCCAGCTCTGAGCCTTCATATGCTTTTACCAAAACTTGGAAGCGTTGCTTCCATATTATTACCAAGTCATCCAATATCTTGTGCCATTGAAGAATCTTCTCCTCCATGCCATCCTCTTCACTCATGATTTCTACTATGGAGGTGATTCCTTCAAGAATGCCTCTAAGAGGTCTCAGAATCTTCTTGAGGGATACCTTTGCAAACTTCTCAAAATCTTCCTTCTAGTCTATGCAAGCCTCTACAAAAGAATGCGGAACATCTATATTTATTTCACCCTTTTTCTCCAAAATGGCCTGTAATGAGGCCTCGGGGTTACTAGGGTCAATGGGACCCGTTGTCTTGAGAATGAACCTTTTCATAGCTTTGATCTATTCCATCAAGGATTTTATTTTCTCCTCTTCCTTGTCCATGAAACCAAGGGTGTGCTTCAATTCGAGGGTAGCTAGAGTTTTACTCCCTTCTTTGGTTGGTTCTCCCAAATCTGCCTCCTCTAGCACGTAGTCATCAGGAGTGATCTTAGTTGTACTGATGCTCATTGTGGGAACCGCTACTTGAGCCTTCCATCTTCTTGCTTGATCTTGAGTGATATAAGACAGTGTCCTCGCTTGGGTGTTGGGTCTAGCCTGATGGAATGCTTTCCCTAAAGCTACCATGTTTGTTTCATCATCAGTGTATACCCTTGTCCTTGGCTAGATCTCCTTTGTGAACAAAGTGGGTTTGGAGAAAGCATTGAGGGGCTTGTAGGGAGCTGATAAAGTCAAGGTAGTAGCTTGGTATTCTATTTCCATTTCTTCATGACTCTCCTCTCCTCCCATTTCCTGCTCTTCCATCACATTTAACTCACCCTCCTCCGGTGCTTGCTCTTCCTCAGCTATCTGTTATCCTTCATCTATCTACTCTTCCTTGGCAACTTGTTTCTCTTCCTTAACCTATGGCTCTTCTGTATTTAGTGGATCTACTTTATCATCCAGCTCCTCTGATCCTGCATGTTCCTCTCCCATATCCTCACCAACTACCTCTATTTCTTTTTCAGGATCTTGAGAACCTTGTGGCAATGCTTCATCCTAAACCAGTGGTGGAGTAGGGGAAACAAAGGGTGTGGGTGTGGGCATTAGTGGAGGCGGTGGAGTTGGAAATGGAGTGGTCTGAAATGGAGGTGGAAGTAAAGTTGTTGGTGGTGTTTGATGTGGAGGTGGGAGTGGATTTTGATGCATAGGCAGAGGTGGAGGTGGAAATATGTCTGAAACCAAGGGGACTTGTGCAGCTACATCTTCTTTCGAAGTGACACCAATGGAAGAGTCCCTTCCTATATCTATTGTTTCCTTTTGCACTCTGACAATCTCCTCTTCAATTTGCTCTTGGGATTTTTTTGGAACTTCCTCTTCTGTATTATCAAGAGAACTCATGAACTGGGTAGGAACCTGTTGTTCAAACTCTTTGAAATCATGTAGCCCCTCAAAGTCTGTAATATCAAATTCATCATCCCCTAGAGAATCTAGATTTATCGGTTCCCTTTGGGTTCCCCCTTCAGCACCTTCTGAATCATATTCCATTATTCTTCTCTTCTTCATCGATCATACAGACCTTTTTCTTCTACTGAGGGGTATTTGATATATATCATCCTCTAAGAGGGTATCCATTTGAGTAGGCATTGAGCCTTTCTTTCTTTTTTACACATTCCCTTTGATTACGCTAGTCATCTTAGGTCCCATTATCTTAAACTTAGTTTTCTTTGCTGCACCTGAAGACTTGTGACCACTGGAAGAAGGTGCATCTAGGGGCGCTATGCTCCCTATCATTCTAGTTTTGGCCTTCTTTAAATGAGTAGCTGGACCATATGTTGTCAGGCACTCATGCCTATAAACTATTTCTAGCTTTAGGGGCACAACCTCTCTGAATTGTGGCTTGAGTACTTTCTCTCCTTTCTTCTTCTTCTCTTTAGAGGGCTGCTCTAGTAATTGCTTCATTGGCACAAGTTCCATATGAAACAGTTGACCGATCCATGCTTTTGTGACCTTGATAACGTGCCTAGCCTTGAAATCAATATCATCATTTTCATCTATGTCCACCTTTGTGTTCATAATGGCTCTAGTATATACTTTGTCCTGATTGTAGATTGGATCTAAGATATCCTCAAAGTCCACAGCTTTCACCTTCTGAGGGATTTTTAGTGACAGAGCGGTATGTGCCAGCTCCAAACTCATCCGATAATAGTCACAAATTCTAACCTCATAGTCATCCACATAGTTCATCCAATGATCTTTGATGTGTAGCTCATGTACATAATGTCTTCCATTATGTGGTTGTAAGTACCTATTGGATCAAAATGGGTCCTTATGAGGTTGTAGGTAGGCAAATGGAATCCATCCCATTTGAGATTCAGAGCCTTGTAGATCTTCATATCAGGTACACAGTGGGGCCCTATGGAAATTAGGAAATCCCAACAGTGTTTCTTCTTGTGCTTGATTGCTCATGGGCATCTAACAATTATCTCACTATCTCAAATAGGAAAACTCTATCAGAGGGATACCTGGGTAGCTTCTTAGGGGCCAAGGTACTCCCCACCACCTAGATGTATGTGAAGGTTCTGAACTAAATGTAGAATGCCCCAAGGGCCTTGACCTTAGCAGCAGCCTCAGTTGACATTCTCTTGGCATAATCTCCCTCTATGGAGTGTATGATGGCAAAGATGAAGGCATCATTGACTATGTGGAAATCAAGGTTGTTATGAGTGTAGAACTCCTTCCTAACTAGTTGTGGGTACATTATGATCAGCCATGTATGTAGTTCTCTCATAACCCTAACCTTTTTTAATCCTGGGTATACTACTCTGGTAGCCAGTAGATACACAACATATGATGTCATGTAAAAGTGTGGGTTTGTTCTTACTCTCACCACTTGTTCATCCAAATTGTCACTAAGGATAGTGGCCCAGTCAAACCTTTCCTGCCACTCCCTTATCTTCTTTATGAGCATGATCATCCATGGTTCCAACTGACTAGACTTAGGCAACCCATCCACCTGACTGATCATGGTGATGGCCTCCTAGATGTCTTCCCTCATATAGCCCCTCCGCATATCAATTAGATCTAGCTTGTTCTTGGGCATGAGTTGCATGAGATACTCATTATTCACTATGTCATGGGCTCGTAAAACATTCTTGTTGTAGAATTCCATTCCCTCGTTGATGTGAAAGTTGTAAAACTTGTCGACCCCCTTTGGTAAGTCGAAGACATCCTCAATGTTATACAACCTCAGATCCAGGACCACATCACCCATGTTGTTCTTCACCATTCTTTCATCAGGTGCATAATGGCTTGCCAAAGTATTTATCAAGTCCTAAGACAAGATGGAGACAAGATGTGGTGTTGCATTCACCAAAGAGAAATGTAATAATGAAGTGTAGTCCTCAGATCTCCCTTCTGGTCAAGTGCATTTGACCAAGTAATCATTCCAGCTAACGTGGCCAATGTCAGTGTCTGTAATCTATGCGTGCAAGTTGCTAACTTTGGATGGTGGATGATATCCCTTGAACTGGTACTTAATTTCTAGTGACATAACCTTCATTGGTGGATGATATCCCTTTTTTAATCCTAGGTACACTACTCTGGAAGCCAGTAGATACACAACATATGATGTCATGTAAAAGTGTGGGTTTGTTCTTACTCTCACTAGTTGTTCATCCAAATTGTCACTAAGGATAGTGGCCCAGTTAAACCTTTCCTGCCACTCCCTTATCTTCTCTATGATCATGATCATCCATGGTTCTAACTGACTAGACTTAGGCAACCCATACACCTGACTAATCATGGTGATGGCCACCTAGATGTCTTCCCTCATATAGCCCCTCTGCATATCAATCCAATCTAGCTTTTTCTTAGGCATGGGTTGCATGAGATACTCATTGTTCACTATGCCATGGGCTCGCGAAACATCCTTGTTGTAGAATTCCATTCCCTTATTGATGTGAAAGTTGTAAAACTTGTCAACCCCCTTTGGCAAGTGGAAGACATCCTCAATGTTATCTAGTCTCAGATCCAAGACCACCTCACCCACATTGTTCTTCACCATTCTTTCATCAAGTACATAGTGGATTTCCAAAGAATTTATCTAGTCCTAAGACAAGATGGAGATAGGATGCACTATTGCATTCACTAGAGAGAAATGTACTAATGAAGTGCAGTCTTTAGGTCTCTCTTCTGGTCGAGTAGATTTGACCAAGTAATCATTCCAGCTAACGAGGCCAATGTCGGTGTCTGTAATCTCCACGTGCAAGTTGTTAAATTTGGATGGTGGATGATATCCTTGAATTGGTACTTCATTGATGATATCATATCCCTTGAAATGATATCCCAACAACTAATCCTAGCACAAACCCAAAAAAACCCTAATCTAGACCTACATGAAAAAAGAAACCCTAACTAAAAGGCTGAAAACAACAAAAGCAAAAAAAGGGAGAGAGGGAGAGTGAGCATGAAGCGAGCATGAAGGGAGAGAGGGAGAGTGAGCATGAAGGGAGAGAGGGAGAGGGAGCATGAAGCGAGAAGCTGGAAAAAATGACGGGCGAAGAGCTCTAAAAATGAAGAACTGGAAAGCGAACAAGTGAGGGTTTAAAACCTGGTTCTCACCTTATATAGGCAAATCGATGGGTGACGTCAGCCCCCCGTCAATCGGCCTTTCGGGGGTATTGGACCTCTGAAAGGATGAAACACCAAAATGTCGACTCCCTTCGAGGAGTCAAACCTCTCAACTTTTTAGACGTCTGAAAGTCTAAAAATGGCATGGGTCTGGAAATGCCAAGGCAAGTCAATTTTCAATCCTCCAGTCTTTCGCATTTTTGGACCTTTCGCACTTTCGGACCTCCGAAAGTGCGAAAGTGTGACATAGCCAAAAGAAAACTAAGGGAAACTACCTAAAAAAAAAAAAGGATATACAAATAGAAACAACTAAGGACCTAGCTAAAAAAAAGAAGTGGGGGCCCTAAAGCCAAAAGGCATCAAAAGGGGAGCATGGTTGTGGGACCATAATAGGTTGCTCTGGCATTCTTTAGACCAAAAGGCATAACATTCCAACAGAATGTCCCCCATGCACATGTAAATTTTATTTTGTCTTGATCTTCGAGTGCTATTTTTATTTGATTATAGCCCTAAACTCATCCATAAGTGAGAAAATTGAATGTCCTGCTGTTAGATCCATAATGGTGTCTATACTTGGTAACAAAAAATCATCTTTAGGACATGCAAGATTGAGATCCCTAAAGTCCATGCAAATTCTGATGGACTTGTTTTCTTTTGAAACTAGCACAATTTTTGAAATCCATTGGGCATAATCAATGGCTCTTATAAACCCAACTTTTAGCAATTTTTCTAATTCCACTTTCACAAGAAAAGCTGTGTGGATGCATCTTTCTTAATTTATGCTTTACTGGTCTTACTCCTTTTATGTTCAAATGATACATGATTAAATTTGGATCCAATCCTGGCATATCATCATACGACCATGAAAATTTGATTTGTTTTTCCTTGAAAAATTTGATGAAGTCCTTTCTTTCTTCGCTAGATAGAGATGTTGCTAAGTGTATGATCCTTGATTCTGATTCTAATCCAATATTTACTTTCTTTGTTGGTTCGATCAAGATAGGAGATCTTTCTTCATAGTGCTCGGGTAAAGTATCCAAACTTCCTTCCTTATGTGCCTCTATTGGGTTTTCACCTTTGGAATCATTCTTTATTTCTTTCTCATTTTTATCTAATGGTTCCACAAGGTGGTTTTCAACATTAGATTATTTCCATTTTTTATTTTTTTATTTTTCATTTTTAATTGAATTGAGGTTTTGGATACTTTCCTTTGTCACTCCTTCCTGATATTTCGTGGTAGAAGAAGGTTCAACCGCATTGAGATATTGGGACACCAAGTTGTCATTCAAAAATGTAGGAAGTATGGTAGGTTCAATGGAATCCCATTCAATTAATTATAGATAGATTAGGGTCAAAGGATCAATTCTTTGGTTTAGTTCAATGGGGTTTAAGGATAAGACTTCATTTGAAGGTTTAAACATTGTATCGCTTAAATCTATAATATGTGCCTCTTTGAGATGTTCTAGAGAACTAGGGTCAAAATCTTCCTCACTATAATCCGTTAAGGTTTATGTTGGGTAAAAATCTCATGGATTAAACCTAGGGTTTGATTCTTCCATAGTAGGTCTCCATGATGGACGTACGTAGGGTTCTCCTACCCATTGATTTATTTCAATCGCTTGAATTGGAACATTATCTAAGACCACTTGAATAGAACTTGAGGCTTGATTCTGATTTAATTTTGAGGCTTGTTCCTTTCCTTTGCTAGGAGTGTAGGTGTGAATGACATCAACTTCCTTATCTTGACATGACTCACTTGATAAAGAGTCCCATTCCCAATTGTTGGAATCCTCATCACATTGAGAACCTAATTGTAAAATTCAGTCATAGACTTTAGTATAGTTCTTTTGAGTGTACCCTTGTTCTAGGTACCCTAATCCAGTCTTTTCCTAGCTATCTCTCCATTTCATTTCAATGGGCTCAATGAGTCCTTCATTTCTTGTTCCTTGATGAAGGGTGCTCCCCTTAATACCACAAACACATAACAGAAACATAGAACAACAACAATTTGCAAGAATAGAAAATGGGCTTCTTATTATCTCCACAAATGTGGAATTACAAATTTCAGAATTACAATATGCAAAGCCACATGGGCATTTCCCTTACAATATTCTGTAGGACAAAGCCTCGAATTATTATCCAATGGGAAAAGTACTCTGAACTATCCCAAACTTCCCTAGACAACACTACAGGCCTTCCTTATATAGGCAATTTTCCACTGCCTGGGAAGGTTCCAAAAATTTACCCTCTAAGGCTAACCAAACTAAGAATTATTTTATTTTTCATTTTATTACATCATAGTCAGCTCAAAACAACTTTTGAAACCCAAACATAAATTTTGAAGAAAAACTATTGTCCACCATTTAGGTGGCCCAAATTTTAGAGACCATAAGTCATCACTCGTTGACCTGATTGACTATTATGAACCCATTTCGGAAAGGGCACAATGTTTTCTCCAACACCTAAATCAAGCAAGCTTCATTCAGCCAAATTTTTGACCTCATCTGGGGCCTCTAAAGCCTTCAAAATTGAGTTCAAAGTTTCTGTACCCTGCTGCCAATACCAAAAAAATTCAATATCTTCAAAACTAGACTTGATCTGGCAATGAAACTTTACTGGAAGGCTGATATGACCAAAATGAACCTCCAGGAAAGAAAATAGACCATTCTAAGCTCTAACAAAAAACTTACTAAAAATAGTAACTTTCCAAAAATAGCAGCTCTGCACAAGCTAGCCCTTATTGAAAAGAAACCAGAAATATTTTTGGGTGATGCAAGATTTCTCTTACACCCAGGATGCTCCTGCATCAGACACCTAGGATAATTTGAGAAGTGACCCTGTCATGACTCAGGTGTGAAGAGGAAAACCAAGATGGTTAACCTCCTTGCTTGTCATCCATGATGAATCTTCAACATGTCATCCTTTCCATTTGACCAAATATTCTTCATATGTCCTATTCCTTGTGCTTCTGCCAACATGACTATCCAGTATGTCCTCAATCTCCTTGGTAGCTGAAATAGTTTCTGGAATACTCCATTGTGCCGCTATGATCTCATCCTCAACACCTCCCTCGTGATACTTTGTCAGATCTAAAATGTTAAATACTGGTTAAATATTCAGCTCAGTAGGCAATTCTACCTCATATGCATTTCCTGAATCATGCTTCTTCAGTATCTTACATGGCCCAAACTTCTTCATTTTCAACTTGTTATATGTACCAACTAGAAATCTCTCCTTCCACAAATGAACCATGACTTCATCTCCAACCTAAAATTCCTTATGTCTCCTTTTCTTATCTACTTTAGCCTTATACTATGCATTCATCTTGGTAATATGCTTTCTCAACTCCTCATGGATGTTCTTCAAGTGTTCTACAAAATCCTCATCTTCAACACTACTTATCTCTCCTTTATCTATCTTCCTCAACTCTGAAGCATTTCTGGGACTACTTCCATATACAATTTGGAATGGTGATTTACCAGTGCTCCTATTAACATAATTATTGTATGCAAATTTTGCATGTGGTAAAATCAAATCCCATCCTGTTGGCTTGTCTCCAACCAAACATCTCAGCAAATTTCCCAAACTCTTATTCACCACCTATGTTTGTCCATCAGTCTGTGGATGATGTGATGAACTGAACTTCAAATATGTCTTCAACTTCTTCCATAATGTGCGCTAGAAGTATCCAACAAATTTAGTGTCTCAATCTAAAACTATGCTCTTTGGCAAACCATGTAGTCTCACCACTTCTCTAAAAAACAATTATGCTACATGAACAACATCATTAGTCTTCTTGTAGGGAATGAAATGTGACATCTTAGAAAAAATTTCAACTACCACAAAAATTGAATCATGTCCCCGCTAAGTCCTTGGTAAACCAAGAACAAAATCCATACTGATATCTTCCCATGGCTTCTCTGGTATAGGTAATGGATGATACAACCTTGTATTCCGCTTTACTCCCTTTTCTATCTAACATAGTCTGCAACTCTGTACAAACTTCTTGACATCTTGCTGCAATTGTGGCCAATAATAATTCTCACTAACCAAAGCAAGGGTTTTATCATGACAAAAATATCCAGCCAATCCTCCGCTATGCTTCTCCTTGATGAGATTCTCCCTCATAGAGCTTCATGGAATGCACAACTGACTCCCTCTGAATAGCATACTATCTTGGATGATGAAATCCAACCACTTCATTTTGTCTAGAGTAACAGGTTTTGTACAAGCTTTCCAAGCTTCTCCAAAATCAGGATCCTCTGGATACAAATTCTTGAGTTCCTTGAACCCAACCACCTCAATATGCATCTCTTTTAGCAATAGTTGCCTTTTGATAAGCACATCTGCAACCCTGTTAGACTTTCCACTCCTGTGTTTCAAAACAAATGTATAACTCTGCAAAAACTCAACCCATTTCAAATGCCTTTGATTCAACTTTCCTTGACTATTCAAATATTGCAAAGCTCGATGATCAGTATACAAAAAAAACTCCTTAGGAAGCAGATAGTATCTCCACTTCTTTAATGCCTGAACTATAGGATAAAATTCCTAATCATAAATAGAATATTTTCTCTTGGCATCATTTAAATTCTCACTGAAATAAGCAACAGGTTTACCTTCTTGGCTCATAACAGCTCCCATTGCAGTACCACTAGCATCACAGTCTACTTGAAACACCTTATTAAAATTTGGAAGTGCTAAAATAGGTTGTTTTTTAACTTTCTGTTTCAATAGTTTAAAACTCTTATCTACCTCATTAGTCCACTTAAACTCTTTTATATCCCCTCTCATTATTTCAGTCAACAGTCCACAAATACTGCTAAACTTTCTATAAAAGCTAGCCAAACCATGAAAAGATCTTACCTCTGTAGCACTCCTTGGAGTAGGCCATTCAAGGATAGCCTTCACTTTCTTTGGGTCCATTTTTAGACCTTTTGTTGAAACTACAAATCCTAGATACACTAACTCCTTCTTCACAAAACTGCACTTCTTCAAATTAATCAACAACTTCTCTTCTCTCAGCTTCTCAAACACCATACGAATATGCATCATATGCTCCTCCAATGTCTTACTAAAGATCAAAATATCATCTAGGTAAACAATGACAAACTTACCTAGAAATTCTTTCAGAACCTCATTCATGAGCCGCATGAAAGTACTTGGTGCATTGGTTAGCCCAAAAGGCATGACTAACCACTCATACAGTCCTTCCTTTGTCTTGAAGGCAGTCTTCCATTCATCTCCTTCTCTAATTCAAATCTGGTGATATCCACTTTTCAAATCTATCTTTGAAAAATATACATCTCCACTCAAATAGTCCATAATATCATCCATCTATGGCAATGGAAACCTATACTTGATTTTGATCTTGTTTATAGCCCTAGAATCTGTACACATCCTTCATTATCCATTCTTCTTTGGTGCTAATACTTCAGGTACAGCACAGGGACTCAGGCTCTCACAAATCAACCCCTTATGTAACAACTCATGTACTTGTGTGTTCAACTCTTCACTTTCTGCTAGTGTCATTCTATGTGCTACCTTATTTGGCAAACTAGATCCTGGAATCAAGTCCATCTGATAACTGATCTTCCTTACTGGTTGTAATCCATCAAGCACATTATTGGATATAATATCCTGAAACTCATTGAACAAATCTGAAACTTCTACAGGTACATCTTCTACTTCCTCTTTATTAGCTTTTGGAATTAAAGCAAAACACACATGCTTATGCCTCATACCCTCTAGAAATTTTGTTCCATCAACAAAACTTATTCTTGCATTACCACATACCTTTTCTTCTATGTCCTTCAATGGCTTTAGCTTATGTTGCACTCCATCCTTTGTCAGGGAATAGGTATTTGCACGACCATCATGTATAGCATGCCTATCAAATTTCCATGGTCTTCCTAACAACATATGACATGCATCCATAGGTATGATATCACATAGTACCTCATCACGATATCCGCCAATCTTGAACTTCACTAGGCACTATTTACTGACCATGACCGTGTGGTCATCTTGTACCCAGGCAATCCGATATGGATGTGGGTGTTTCTATCTCTTGAGCTTCAACTTTGTGACCATCTCTTCTGACACCAAATTGTTAGTGCTTCCACTATCAATAATCACATCACAACACTTATCCTCACACTTGCACCTAGTGTGAAACAAGCTCCTCCTTTGCTCAGGTTCATTCTCACCACTCAGTAGGACTCTTTTGTTAATTAGTGTTTCTCCTCTTTTAGCATCTTTAGAATGTGATGATCTGGCATCTTCATCTACATGTGCAACTCTAACCTGGCCTTTAGTTCTCCTATATGTCCTTCCTTGGCATTGAGGACATTCATATGCCCTATGACCTTCTTCTCCATAGTGAAAACATGTTCCACGAAAGCCTCATCTTCCTGAACCTTGTCCTCTTCCTCTTCCTCTTTGATCTCTATTATTTTGATCATGGAAATGATTGAAATTGTTTCCTCTCTGGTTTTGACTACTATTGGCCTCATCCTTCTTTTTCAGATCTTCATTTCAGCCTCCATATGACCGTCCACCAGATCTTCCACCATGACCTCTTCCATTTTGTCTTCTCTCAAACTTCTTGTTCAACTTTTGCTCTACTTTTAGGGCAAATTGGTATGCCTCTTAAATATTGTTCATTCGAACCAAATTCAACTCCTCTTGAATGCTCGGCCTCAACCCATTAAGGTAATGGGAAAATTTCTCCTTGTTAGCTTTTGCATGGCCTGTTCTGATGAGGATTCAATAGAACTCCTCTGTATATTCCTGAACAAATCTTCCTGCTTGCTTCAAACTTTGCATTTTCTTCAGTAGGTCAAGCTCATAATCAACAGGAATGAACTGTCACTTCAATTTATCCACCATCTGATCCCACCTTGTGATTTTATCCTTTCCTATTCTATTCACTCCAATTGAATCTCTTGCCACCAAATCTTTGCATGACCCTTAAGTTTGGCCTTCACAAACTTGACCCGATCAGGATCCTCAATGTCTTCATACTCAAAATATTCTTCTAATTCATTGATCCAATCAATCAACTCCTCTGGGTTAATATTTCCTAAAAATGTAAACCTTAATCTTAGACCTTTACTCAATCTTGGAAATGGCCTAAAAAAGTCTTTCTTCCTCTTGGTTCATAATTTCACCTTCTCCTTCTTGATCAAAATTTCCTTCTTTAGCTTCATCCTCATTTTCATCTTTGACATTAAGATTCATTCCTCTACGAACCTCTTCTTGCAATTCTTACACTTGTCTCTAGAGTGCTCTAACCTCAGGTGTCACACCACCAAATTTTCCACCGTATTCCCTTTGTGGAGGCATTTTCATGCTGCTCGTTGAAACCTCGAAGCACGGTCTTGGTGCAAACTGCCTCACAGTTGGTGATCTATTTACACACTTAGGAACTCCTGCTCTAATAACATTTGATGAAAGGTGCTCCCCTTAATACCACAAACACATAACAAAAACAGAGAACAACAATAATTTGCAAGAACTAGAAAATGGGCTTCTCATTATCTCCACAAATGTGGAATTACAAATTTTAGAATTACAATATGCAAAGCCACATGGGCATTTCCCTTACAATATTCTTGTTGCCCGAAATTTCCCTCTCGTCCATTTTCGGCCACAGCCCTATTTTTCCAAGTGAAATGCTCAAGTGTCGAGAGTCCAGTGTGTTTTCTGCTCAAGTGTCAAAAACTCAGTGTGTTTTCGACCTCCTCTCTGAGGCTCAGGATGTTTCTGCCTTTTGGTCTAAAAGTTTGGTGTGTTTTCGACCTATCCATTCTAAAAATTTGGTGTGTTTTTGACCTTCGCTTGAAAACCCTCTGTGTTTTTGACACCCCTTTTGTGTTTTCAGCCCTAAGCGCGCAACTCCAATCAGGTGGGTCCCGGTGCCTAAGGCCATGCCAGTGCGGAAGATCCGACGGCTGTCACATGATCACATGGGATCTTTTGATCCCATAAGATCATGCAACAACCATTGATGTGGTATCGGTGATCAGTGGTCAGGATCGACAGTCAAGACAAGCTCCAGCGGTTATCGGGTAGCATCTTCCGATTAGTCACATGATCGCATGGGCTCTTCTGAGCCCATGCACCCATGTGACTAACCACCTGTGGTTACGGTGGTTACAAGTTGATAGCGTTGAAGGTAGGGGTCACAGGTTGATGTTGTCGCATGATCGCATAGGCCTTCTTGGCCGCATGCGATCATGCGACAAGTGATAGGCGGTCCGGTTTCAAGTGGTGGCGGTTAGTGGCTAGCCTCATGCGGTTGGTCGCATGATCGCATGGGCACTTCTGAGCCATGTGACAAACCGTTAGCGGTTAGCATGCTTGTGGGCGGTGTTGCTGTGGGTTTGTGCCGGGGTGCTAAGGTGTTTGTTGATGTGGTGATCGGACCGAATGGGGGAGTGACACGTGGTGGTCTATGGGCCCAAGGTTGACAAGCCTTGTGCGGTTGTGCAGTTGGAGGTGGGCCCAGTTCTATTATTCAGTCAGATAATCTCGCAATAAAAAGAAGAATATTCTTTCTATCTGGCGATTATGAGAAATCCCTTAGTCGGGTAATCTCCTGACAGAAGAGAATATGCCGAAAAGGTAATGCGACTCAGCGACTACCATCAGATGAAGCAAGGATCAAGGGTTTTCATGTGGTTGCTAAGGGGTGCCCGGGGTTAAGGAAGGAACAAGCGATTCAACGACTAGAGGAGAAAGGTGACCCGGGGTGAAATCGGGGTTAAGTTTGCAGTGCGATCGTAGGCCCGAGCTTTTGTGGCAAAGCGGAGGCAAGTTTTCTAAGGGTTGTCACATGATTGTATGAATCCTTTCAGGCTCATGCGATCATGCGACCGCTGACTTTTCAAAGCCGTGTGGTCAGCTCTTGTTGGGCCACATGGCAAGCTTGACAAGTGGTGGATTTTGCGGGCCCGAGGTGTCATTTTGTGGCAAGGCGGAGGCAGGTTTTCAAATGTTGTCACATGATCACATGAGGCTGAAAAGGCCTGATGTGATCATGCGACCATTTCTATTACAAGGGCGGTGTGATTGCTTTGGCGGGCTTTCTTCTGCAGAGATGTTTGCAAAGCGTGGGTAGCTGAGAATTAATGTTTCCAAAGACTTATAGCTTGGAATGTTTGCAGAGATCTTTTAGGGCACTGTTTTGAGTCCTTTCCAGTATGGGATTGGATTTGAACATTCATGACAAAGTCCAGCTTGCAGGGGTTGTCAGGGTAAGGTCTTTTGTCTGTAGGTTGATCAATTCAGGAATGGACACGCAAAGGAAGATATCTGATCGGTTGAGATATTTGCACAATCACATTTATGATCAGAAGTGACTATTTTAGGGCCAGATTATTTTATGCATACCTATGTAGCCCTAAAAGTTGGATTCCTACCTACGTGTAGAGTTGCATATATTATTTTTTTGGAGCCTATAGTGCTTAGAATTGACATTTTGTAAAAAGGGAAAGTCTTTCCTTAGAGAACTATCTGTAGCATTTTTGCTCTCTGGTTTCCCACATCTTGTAAGTTTTCATTGATGAATTCAAATATTGCAAAGCATTCTGTGACATTTTCGTTGTCCTCATGCCTTCATGTCTGGATTATCTCTTATTGAATCAAAGTTTATGAATGATTTCAATGATATCTTAGGTTTCCTGATTCCTCTTGCTTTCTGCAATTTTGTGTGTTTCCTGTGTCTGATCTGATTTAGGTGTTTTGTGGGTATACTATAGCCCCTAGCAGCCTTGTCTCATTCCTACACCTAGTTGCAGAAAAGGATGTTTGTTTGCAAGTCATAGGTTGAGTCCCCTATTCACACCCTCCTATGAAATACTTATGCAAGCCTATTTAGTAATTTGTAATCTCTTGGACCTGATTCCTTCATTGGTTTCATCCCTCTATACTGAGATCCAAACCCAAGTTTGGTGCATCACCTAGTAGGTAGATTTGCTTTCAGTCATTTCCTTTCATGTACTCTTTCTATCCCTTTCCCTCAAAAGTTTACATTTCATGTTAAGAGCAAATCTGGGTGACTATCCAAGAGGAACCAGCCTAGAACCTGGAGGTCTCATCTCAGTTAACATAAGGTCCCACAACCTTGAGATGATTCCATTATTATACTGAGTTATCAAGACTACGAGAGCTTGAACTAAGGGTGCAAATTTAGTGTATAACAATTCTATAGGATAGAGCCTCTAATTATTAACTAGAAATACTTTGAACTGTCCCGAACTACCTTAGATAACACTACGAGCCTTCCTTATATAGGCAATTTACCACCACCTGGGAAGGTTCCAAAAATTTACCCTCTAAGGCCGACCAAACTTAGAATTATTTTATTTTTCATTTTATTACATCATAGTCGGCTCAAAACAACTTTTGAAACCCAAACAAAAATTTTGAAGAAAAATTATTGTCTGCCATTTTGGGTGGCCCAACTTTCGGAGACCATAAGTCATCACCCATTGACCCAATTGACTATTATGACCCCATTTTGGAAAGGGCAGAAAGTGCTCTACAATGCCTAAACTAACAAGACATCATTCAACTGTAGTTTTGACCTCATCTGGGGCCTCTAAAGCCTTCAAAACTGAGTTGAAAGTTTCTGTACCCTGTTGCCAATACCAATTTTTTTTAATATCTTCAAAACTAGACTTCATCTAGCAATGAAACTTTACTGGCAGGTTGATATGACCAAAATGAACCTCTAAGAAAGAAAATAGACCATTCTGAGCTTGAATGGAAAACTTACTAAAAATAGTAACTTTCCAAAAATAGCAGCTCTACACAAGATAGCCCTTATTGAAAAGAAACCAGAAATATTTTTGGGTGATGCAAGATTGCTCTTACACCCAGGATGCTCCTGCATCATTCCTAAAGGTCCTTGTCCTTTGTATCCCATTTTCTGCATAATTTGAAACCCTTTCCCATATTGATGTGTGGGATGCTTACATTTTGGATGCGTTTTTCATGTGCACTTGATTCTTCATCCTTATATAGCCAATTTAGGATTTCATTGTCTTCTTCCTCCATGAATGAAGATGTATTCGCCCTCACAAAGTGATCATTGTATTTATGAGGTAGATTAGATGGCTTTCCATATGATTTTGAAGATAAGGGTAGGTCCATTATGGATAAGGAGTATTCACCTACTCCCTTTTGTTTGATTTGACATTGCTTTTCAGAGTTTTTCATCATATGGTCCATCTTTTGGTAATGAGCATCTTTTTTGTAGATTTGGATGGATTTAGCTTTGTCTTCTTTTTTCTTCTCAATAGCACTTTCCTCACTAACCTTTTCTTTTCCTTTTGTCGATGTAGCTATGTTAGTAGGACTTTGGATGTTTTCAACAACTTTTTTTTCTTATTTTTCTTTTCCCTTCAAAGATGGAAGATCTTTTGAACTTTGACCTTGCTCTATTCTTTGAGGAATAGACCCTTCTGCATTATGTGGGACTAAGGAATCATTGATAGGCTTCATGTTATTACAATATTGAAAGGGGTTTGAGTCCCCTCTTACCATGATTTCTTGTCCTAGATAGGGGAATTTGAGACATTGGTGGTAAGTCGAATGCATGACCTGCATTTCATGAATCCACGGTCTTCCTAGTAATATATTGGAAGTCAACTTTAGGTCTAGGACTTGGCAAATGGTTTCTTTCTGCATTGGGCCAACTCTGATAGGAAGTAGTATGATACCCTTAGAAGCTCTCTCTTCATCATCCTGGGCTTTTATGGTTATCTTTTTCTTTGGGTCAATAGACTCCTCAGAAAATCCTAAGGCCTTTACCAATTTTAGGGTACAAATATTCAAGTCGGCCCCTCCATCAATTAGGACTCTTTTTACCCTATGCTTGTGAATTAGAACCTCTATATGCAAAGGAAAGTTTTGTGGGTGGTTTAATGACATTTCATCTTTCTCTAAAATATAGGTAATGAGGTGCAATAAGATGTCCTACCATGTTTTGAAATTTGTCTACATCTAGATTTAGAGGCACATTAGTCTCTACCAAGGCTTTTTCTAGAATCTCCTTGTGAGTTGGTGAGAGCTTGAGCAATTCTAAAATAGAGATTTGAGCAGGGGTTCATTGTAATTGGTCTACCAAATTATATTCTTTTGATGATGAAGATGAGGTTTGATTTGGTACAACAATTCTTGGAGAATTTCTAGGTAGAGTAATTTTTTATGCTTTCCCCCTAGTTACAATATTAGATGTTTCTTCCCTTGGCCTTTCTTTTACCATGATAACATTTATGGTATTTTCATCACTATCTAAATTATTAATGATGTTATCATAGGTATGGGAAAATTTGGCTTTCTCATTAGCTCTTTTATTATTTTGATTGGTGTTTGATGACTCACCCTTTTCGTGGTTTAGGGAAGGATTTTTGAAAGCTGTATGATCTTCATTGTTTTGGGGCCCTTCAACCTTTATCATCCCATCATCAATTAGGTCTTGCACAAGGTGTTTCAATTTCATGCACTCATTAGTTTTATGGCCCTTATTACGATGGTATTCACAATGGTGAGAATCATTCCACCAATTCAGCTTAACTTGTGGTTCATATGGCCTTAATTCAGGTAAAGTGATAATCTTGTTGGCCACTAAAGTCCTTAACACATTTTCCAATGGTTCACCTAAAAAGGTAAATTTTCTCTTTTGATAAGTGGAAAAGAAAGGCTTACGCTTGTTGTCGTTAGCATTATTGAAGGGATTATATGTAGAATTTTCTTCACTTGATCAATTAAATGGGGTAGCTTTTAAGTTGTGTGCCTCCACAACTCCATCGTTCACAAGGTTTTTGTTATTGTTTTTCAACCAGAGTTTAGGTTTATCATTGTGATTATTAGCTCCTTTATTGTTGTTATAATGAGACACATAATGTTTATTATTAGTGTTGGTATAGGGTTTATTGTCTTTGAACAATTTGATCTCTCCCCTCTTAACCAACACATCTTCAATTTTGATTCTCAATAAGTTTTTTGAATGTAGGGGAACATTGAAGTTGGAGGCTATAGTTCATCTTCATAGTTAAGTTGTTCATAAATATCTCTGTTTTCTCTGTTTCAGGGATACTTCATGGATATCTTGCAAAAAATGTCCTCCACCTTTGAAGGAACCCTAAGAAATATTCACCATCCTTTTGTTTTGTATCACATAGTTTGACCATGGTGATCTCATGTTGGATGTTGTAAGAATAATGGGTTACAAATTTCGAGGCTAATTCCTCAAATGTCTTTATCCCTTGCGGAAGTTTGGATAACCATTCCATGGCTTGCCCTCCTAAACTTCTTGGAAAAAGTCTCATTAGGTATGTGGTGTTATGCATAAATTCAATGCTTAGAGCGCAAAACTCTCTAAGGTGATCCTGTGGGTCTGATTTACCCATGTATTTATCATACTTAGGAAAAATTGTATTGATAGGAAAAGGTGCCATGACTAATCTTTTGTCAAAAGGGAATGGGCACAAGGCCTCGATAGAGAATGGCTTAGGTTCAGTGACCTTTTCATTAAGTCAATCTGTGCTTGGAACATTTTCAATTGTTGAGTCATAGCATTCATCGGGTTTTCATCTTCTTTGTTTTTCTTAAGTTGATCCACATCATAATCATGTGGGAGCTTTACCCCTACTTGGGCTAGGTTTAGGAAAAAATTCTCCCTATACCTATCTATTAGTTTATCCATGACTTCAAGAAAATCATTATCTTGAGCCGCTTGATTAGACCTTTCTTCAAGTGTTTCCTTAGGCTCTTGGTTAGCGTTATTAATATTTTCATTGTTTCCTCCATGATGGTAATCATGAAACGTGGATTTTCTATCCATTGATTCAAATCTCTTTTCAAATAGATTTGGTATACTATCCCCTTGGTCATGATTGTTGAAAGGACTTTGATATTCAAATTTGGGGACCTCTTTGGCAATGCAAGTGTCATCTTCTTGTAAAGATAGTTTAAGTCTATGAGAGCGTGTAGAAACCGTCATCCAACAAGGTTTGATTTCAAATCATTTTTCCCCAATTTGGTAATTGTTTATTTTTATGAAGAGATTTTAAAATATAAGATGAATTTTCAAATGGATGTCTCTTACTTTTTCTATGTATTTTTCAAACAAAACAACCACACATACACTTGTTCTTTTTAACCCTCTACACAAAAAGTGTTTGAATTTGTAAGGACATTATCATGGGTTTTTGCATAAAAAGATACTTCAAGAAATCTACCTAGCTCAAAATTTGGTTCATAAACATGGCTCTATAAGGTAGTCTTTGCTAAGTTTACAAGGTATTTAATCAAGATTTCATTCAAAATGGATATTAAACTTTCATCCTCCAAGTATATTAAGAGGCTTCCCACCACCGGTATGTCGGAGTTTTGCGCAATCCCGAAGGACTACTTAAGGAAGGTAAAAAATTTAACACCCTTTTGTCATACACCCCATTAAGGATGTATGTATTTTGGTTTAGAGTGGGTCAGATTATTGCAGCAAAGGCGATTGTATCCTACTTTGGGTTGTCCCTCTCACCAGCCTCATTAAGGCAAATCTCGAGAGGCGAGCCCACTATAGATCTAGCATGTTCATTTTGAAAGCAATAAAGTGAAATAAAGAGATAGGTTTTGGGAGTTTGATTCACCAAAATGTGAAGAGCATATCCCTATCTATTTCTCAATTCCCAAACACTTTTAACAAGGTTCAATTACCAAACCCACTACCTAATGGGATTTGAGTATTTCTACACTTTTCTACAAACAAGGGGTTGTTCAAATTTAGTGCTCGATTTACTTAGCCTTTCTTTTAATCAAGGAGTTTGACACTTTTGGCATTTTGATTCACTTAGAAAGTGAAGAGCATAGGCCTAATATCAAATCCCTCAAACAATAATAGGATGCTTTAATTAGTAGATTTTGAAATTGACAAGGCCACAATTTAAGCAAAAATTGACCAAGTTTGAGGCTTACCTTATTTCGAAGCTAGCTAAGGCTAGGGGCATTTTTGAGGAATTTTCCATTTTTATGCTCACCTAGTGGTGATCATTCCTTTCCATTTGCTTCTCCTCCAACAACTTAGTCAACACAACCAGCCAAAATGAAGAAAAACAAGAATAAAATTGAATCTAAGCCTTATTACCAAATTTTAGGAAAACTTGATTAAGGTGAATAAATCCAATTTAATGATATGAGATTTGATTTATATGCTTCTAAAACTTTCAAATATTGTTCATATACCTTGCTTTCTTGTTGAGAATCTTCCAAAACCATCTTGATGTGTACAATATTCTCCTCCTTGATCCTTTTTGTCAAAGCTTTTCCCTCATTGTTAAATCTAGTCTCTGGTTTTTTTATTCTTTTATGACCAGTCATCCTGCAGACATAGAGAAATCATTTCCCGCAAGTTAAATTCTATCAATTTTCAATTTAATCAAAAGTGCTACAAAATCTATTAAAAGCGCCATTTAAATGCTTAAACACTCTGTGGATCGGATTAAAAGCACTGCAAAAATATTTAAAAGTGCTGAAACGGAAATTAAAAGCACTATAAAACTTAGAAAAGGCATCAAGAAAATATCAAAAGCGCTAGAGAATTATGCAAACACACTCGCTAGGTAGGGCAAAAGCACTGAGAGAAATTAGACAGAAACCAGAAGAAATCAAAAGTGTTGAAAATCCATGTAAATTTGCAAAACTTTGTCGTAGACACACTGTTTCAGGTCTCAAAAGCATTGGAGAAACTGGTAAAAGTGTTACAGAAAGGATCAAACACGCTATTTCACTTGCAAAACAAAGAAGAAAACAAGATTTGCAAGAAAAGTTTTACTTCTCCGAATTTATAAATTTATGAAGCCTAATGCCCCATGGTGGGCATCATTTTGTGTACTAGAAAAAGTACCTTCATAGGGTTAGTATCATCAATAATTCAAATAAAAACTAAATTACCACAAATAGCAATCTATTTAAGCAAATAATTGACAATTAAGCACTCTATAGATCTCTATTTAGGGATGCTAATGTAAATCTCTTAGAAAGCTTCCATTAGTGACAGTCCTAAAATGAGAATTATGTGATAAAGCAAGCTAAAACAATTAATTCCAAATTGAAATGCTAATTAGCTTCTATATTTTCCTTTCTAGCTCTAATTTGCAAGAGGTTTGATGCTATTCTCAGATTTGTGGATCATTATTGAGTGAACTATGCCTTGATTTTATAGATTTTGGCAAGGGTAGGGGGTGTAGTTGAGTTGATCATGATTAATTTTGAGTTAAGTCCATGGTTCCACCTTTGGAGACCATTTAAATATTTTGTCCTCAAAGCTTGGGACAAGAAGACAAAATGAGTGGACAAGATGCATTCTCCAAGTGAGTGATTGAGATTTGATTTAGGCTTGATCCATGTGAGCTTGGTCCTCAATTCCTATTAGTTGATTGATTTTCCTCCAATTTGGTGGTTGAGAGAAAATAGGAATTAATTAATTGAAATTATTTAATTTGTTTAGCAATGTGTACCCCTTAAATGGGTTGATTTGTTTTAAATTGAATTATGTAATTAATTAGATTAATTACACAATTAATTGATTTATCATGATTTATTTGATTTAAATTGATTTGATGGCTTTTGATTTTCAATTAAATTTGTATTAAGGTTCAATTGCAATTTATCTTTGATGTTAATTTGATTTGATTTTAATTGCATTTAATTGTGTTGATTTTTGCCTTGATTTCTCGCTTAAATGATCTTGTCCAATTTTCGGTGATTACAGACACTATGGAACAAGCTTGGCACAAATCCATCTTTTGGGTCTGCATACCATCCTCAAATTGATGGTCAGACCAAAGTAGTTAACAAGAGCCTAGGCAATCTTCTAAGATGCCTCACTAAGGAATATGGTTAGACTTTACACCAAATCTTGGCACAAGCTGAATATTCCTACAATGACATAGTCAATAGGACCACTAGCCAAAGCCCATTTAAAGTTGTTTATGGTCTGCATCCAAGGGGTATTATGGATCTCATAGAATTAGGTGAAGGGGATCCAAGGAGTGGTTATGTATAAGACTTTTCTCTTTCAATGAAAGAGGTACATGATTTAGTTAAGCAGTCCCTGACAGAGAACACTACCAAAATTAAACTCAGAGTTGATGGGAAGAAGAAACATCTACAACTCCAAGTGGGTGATCTTTTGATGATGCACTTGAACAAACAAATATTTCAGAAGGGAGTACCCCACAAATTAAAAATGAGGATATTGGGACATTGTGTAATCCTGACCAAGTATGGTAACATGTAATCCCGACCAAGTATGGTAACACCGTCTATAAAGTGGAGCTTCCTGAGAACATAGGATTTTCACCTATTTTTAACATAGCAGACCTAGCACTCTATAAAGGTCCAGTCCCTAATGTAGATAAGAATCTGACAGAGATCCTCAATGAAGTAGAGACACTTTTAGTTACGAACTACACCACAACCCAAGGCTGAGAAGATTTTGAATTCAAGAATCAGTAAAAAGACCTGGCATAAGATCTATTGGGAATATTTGATCAAATGGAAAGGGAAGGAAGAACAAGAAGCTACTTGGGTTAAAGAGACATATTTTAAGAAGTTAGGACTTGATCCTAACTTAGTCCCATCAGTGGTGACTTGGTTTCTTTTTATTTGGGAGAATGGTGCAGGAGCACTTAGGACTTAACTCAAGGTCCTATTTAGTTTTGTCTTGTACAGACCTTAGCTAGGTTAGAATTAGTTGTAGGATCTATTTGGAACTAGAGGGTGTGTCTAGGAGGTCTAGGTTAGACTTAAGCTAATCTAGTAGTATGTTTTCCCAGAGTAGTTGTTTTGGCTTTGAGTCTCTTCTTAAGCTTGACCTTGGAAATTGGTCCAAATGACCTTAAAAAGGTTAGAGAAGGGTGGAACTAAGCCTAAAATGGATTTTATAATGTTAATCCACCATGTATTGATATTTATAGGTCATTAGACCTAATGGAGATCAAAATGACAAAAGTTATCAAAATATTGTCATGACAACTATTGCAACTTTGCAAACTTGCATGACAACATTGTCTCAATGAAGACAAGAAGGAGTAATTAGGGATTAGTTGGTGTCTTAACCACTTGACCATGAAAGGGAAGGGTATATAAGCCATAAAAAGCTCAAATCTTGAGGTTATATGTTCTGAAAATTTTTTAAAGTTATTTGCATTCTACTATGTAGACTGGTTTAGTGTGCACAGTCAGTGAAGATTAATAAACTAATGTGTGCCATGGATTGAATCTAGTTTCTTGGTATCAGATTCATATAGATAAAAAATTTTACTTTAATTTTATTTAGGTTAGGATTTTTTTTATTGCAACTTATTAGTTATGTAAATACTTTTGTAAACTAGCCAGTCTCTGGTTTATTTAGGACTGTGTTTGTAAAAATGGCTCCCACATGAAACCCAACCATGGAATCATCAAGGGTATTTGGGCCATGTTAGGGGAGCCTATATATAGTCTACATATGCCTAGTGGAGGTCTGGAAGTGGAATTTTATAATTTTTCAAGAAATCCCTAGGCGAGTCCAGTGAAGCCCGACTAGGAGCTTGCATTTGAATCAAAGTGTTTGATTGCAGGGGATCGATTGAGGAGTTGAACCTGTGATGTTGGAAAGAGTCTTTAGACCAATACAAAGACTTGGGAAAAGGATTGGAGCCTGAACAATCCAACTAATTCCATTTTGGAGCCAAGAAGCCTTGAATGGTTAGAAGAGACCTAATAGCCCTAAAAGCCCTTGGATATAGGAAGTACTTGTATGACCATTTTGGAGAAGGGAGACCTAATAAATCTCAAAGAATTCTGAAAAGGGTGTCCAAAACAAAAACTTGTTCCTAGGATTTTTTGGAGGCATCTTCCATGAATGGGCAAAAACTGGTCAAAGAGACCTAATTAGGGCTATTAGGCCTAAAAATAAAATTGAGACAAAATTTTGGAATCGATGTATAAGTTCTTGATTCCACATGAAAAATGGATCAAGAAGGATTGTTGAAGAATTATAAGAGGCATGTGAACCCCTACAAACACTTAGAAAGGAAAGCTGAATAGGAAAGCCATAACATGGAAGGTTTAAGGAATGAGAAGGTATACACACATATAAGATAGATACCCTAGTGAAGCACCTAAGGTTGTCACCTTGAGACAATACATTGAAAAAGTCCTGAAATCAATAGAGGTAGGACTTGGAATGTCCTAAGTGTTAGGGATAGGATCTTGGAAGGATTGGGAGCTAGAGGGTCCCGATCAAGCTAGTGCAAGCAAGCTAGAGGAGCTCTATCATGTTGTGAAGCCCTAAATTTTTTGAGACGATGGAATCCTCATCAAAGCTTTTGAAATCCAAGACCAATAGTGACAAGAAGGTCACACTAATCAAGTCCTCGACATACAAAGATCCAAGATACAAATTACATCCTGAGATTGCATCATAAATTGATGATAAAGGCATGGTTTCGAGTATACCACCTAGGGTTGTTGGATATTGCTAATGCATGGGAGGTGATTAAGACATTTAATATGTTTAATCACTACATTACTGAATGGGCACTCATACTATTGTCATTTGTGTTTTGTCACTCATGTCAACATATGTTTCTATGAAGAAAATAGACTGGTAATCAAAGTGTATGGATACTGTACGGATGCTTCAGATGCTGTGAAGTCAGATGAGAGTTTAGGTGGATGTTGTGATCTTATATCTAAGATCAAATCATTAGATGTTTCATATTGAGAGAGTTACAACTATTTTGGTAAAGATTGGTCACTGGACTGTGACAGTGAGAATTGACAGAGTTAGTCTATGGGTTTTTGGTATATCTTTCAGAGGATTTGGATTCAAGGTATGTGATCTTGAAGGTTGATGGATAGGGTACTAAAGGATGTTCATTGGTTAGTGCAAGGTATGGAATGATTGGTGACATCATCTATGGCATGTGTTCTGGTGATGGTTTATTCTGAAGCAGACTCAGGGAATGAAGCGTGTGTTTTGTTTGGCAAGCATAAATTAAGGATGTCGGTCCTTAATTGTTGTAATGTAATCATTGTAGACTTGTTTTAGATACCATGTGTATCTTAGCAAGGGTTTATGTAATTGTTTGTAATTAGGAAAGCCTCATGGGCCGACCTGATCATGGTAAATTGTAATAAGGTATAAATAAAAGGTCTTTTCTTTGGAAAAGATATGGATGGAATACAGATGATATAAAGAAGTTGGAAAAGCTTCAAGCTTGTGTCTGTTGTATGTAGAGTAGAGGTTTACTGATGGACTTCATTGGAACTGATCAAGCAAAGACAGTTGCTGGCAAACAGTTCAAAATATTATGTATTTCTTTATATACACCTATTGTGAACTAGTGAGTTTTGAAGGTGGATTTAACCTTCTTTGGGCAGTGAGCCTTGGGTAGTGAGCCCTCTCTTTTGTTCTTGACTCCTAACAGGGTCTATCCTCTAACAAGGACTATGTACTGTAATGTTTCATTAAGCTCCTAATAGGGCTATATCTTCTAACAAGGATTACTATACTCTTAGTACATCATTTGTGGGTGTTAATTCCCACCGAGGTTTTTACCTTTAATAGGGTTTCCTCGAAACCAAAATATTGTGTTAATGTATTAGCATTCATTGTGCTCTTTGGATCTAATATTGTGGAGCTTAAAGTTTAAAGTTTAATATTATGTTATACAACTGATTCACCCCCCCTCTCAGTTATATTGTGGACTGTTATTCCTAACAATTGGTATCAGAGCTTCTGGTCCTCAGAGAGAAAGCTTAATAGCTTGAGGTGATCTTGGAGATGGCATTCTATATGAAGGATAGTCCTAAATTTGATCCTGAAAACTTCAACAGTTGGAAAAACAAGATGCAAACACATCTGTTGTATTTGGGCATTGACTACTAGATGATTGTAAAGAAAAAGGAATCTCTAAAGGCTGAGAATGATTTGGAGTCAACCACTGATGATGAAAATAAGTTATTCTCATGCAACATGGCCACAAGAGAAGCATTGATTAGCACACTATCTGAGGGTGAGTTTACTAAAATTAAAGATATGGATTCAACACATGAAATTTGAAAAAGATTAGAGGCACTTTATGAAGGAGACAAGTATACCAAACAAGTGAAGTTGCAAAAATGGAAGACAAAGATGGAGAAGCTACAAATGAATGAAGATGAAAGCATTAGGGCCTATGTTCAAATGGTTACAAAAGCTGTAGTTGGAATTAGGAATTGTGGAGGCACTTATGATGAAGATGAAGTTATTGCAAAGATTCTCAAATCTCTAACTCCTGCTTACAAGTTCAAGGTTATGTCTTTTGAAGAAACTATACCTCTAACTCCAAACTTTAGCAGAGAAATGTTGATTGCTAAGCTAACTACTTTTGAATCTATGGAATTAGGAGAAGTTATACCTAAAGTTGAATCTGCATTTAAGGCATCTGCACACAAGAAGTTATCTGCGCTTCTGAGCACAAGCAAAGAAGACCTAAAAGAAGATCTTGGTGAGTATGCTAAGGAATGGGAAAAGATAATGGTAGAAGAAAGAAAGATGGATGAACTTGTTGCACTGATTGCTAGAAGAGAAAAAAGAGGTAAGGGAAAGTTTGAAGGTTACCCTTGAAATTTTTTTCATGAAATAAGGTAGGTCATTTTGCATCTAGATGTCCTACAAGAGTTTTTAAGTACAAACCTGATTATGAAAAGATTAGAAGAGACAAAGAATGTTATTATGCTAGTGAAGGAATCTCTGATAATGATGATTTAGATTATGAAGAGATTGGATTTGTTGCTATTAAAGATGAACCAATACATGAAGAAAAATCCTTAGTATCTCATGTTGACAAGAAAATAGAATGGATAATTGACAGTGGATGTTCTCATCACATGACTGGTGATAAGAACAAGTTTGTTAAATTAGTGAATTATGATGGAGGTGTTGTGAGGTTTGGGGAAAATCTCCCTAAATCCATCATAGGAGTAGGATCCATTACTCTGGATGGAAAGACTAATATAGACAATGTACTACTTGTTGAAGGACTGAAACATAATTTTTTAAGTGTTGGACAGTTAATGAATAAAGATTTTCAATTAAGTTTTGTTAATGGTAAATGTTTTATCAGAAGCAAGGAAGGAAAACTGATTGCTACTGGTTCAAAATCTAGTGGTAATGTATTTGAACTAAACACATCTGGAGCCTCTTGTTTTGTTGTGAAGGTAGATGATAGTTGGTTATGGCATAGGAGATTTTGTCATGTTACTTTTGATAACATTGTGAAGGCAAGTATGGCTAATGTAGTAAGAGATCTACCAAAGATTGTGAAACCATCTAACACTGTATGCAGAGAATGTGTTATGGGAAAGCAGACTGGAAGCAGTCATAGAAGCAAATCATATACATCAAAAGGGAAGTTGGATATGGTACATACAGATCTATGTGGACCTATAAGAACAAATTCATACTATGGTGAAAGGTATTTTATACTCTTTGTTGATGACTTTTCTAGAATGATGTGGCTTACTTATTTAAGAGAAAAATCAGAAGCATTTGATAAATTCAAGTTATTCAAAGCAAAAGTAGAAAATGGATCAGGTTTAAAGATCAAGTGTTTAAGGTCAGACAGAGGTGGAGAATTTACTTCAGACTTATTCAATTCATATTGTGAAGAGCATGGGATAAAGAGACAAACATCTGCTCCTAAGACTCCACAACAGAATGGGATAGCAGAGCGAAGAAACGAGACTATACTTGATGCTACCAGGAAAATGTTGATTGAAGGAAATGTATCTCATGTACATTAGAGAGAGGCTATTGGAACAACAGTATACACATTGAACATAATTCAAATTAGAGAATGTACAAGACTCCCTATGAACTATGGTTTGATCATACTCCTATTGTAAAATATTTCAGAATATTTGGTAGTAAATGTTATATCAAGAGGGATGATGAGAGGGAAGTTTGATGCTAGAAGTGATGAAGGGATCTTTCTTGGTTACTCTATTAAAAGAAAGGCTTACAAATGTTTCAATCTGAGATTGAGGAAGATGATTGAAAGTAACAATGTAAGAATAGATGAGAAGTTTCAGATACAAGAAAGAATGTATGACAGTAATCAGATTTTAGAGATAAAAGAAACTACTATTGTTGCAGAAGAAGAACTTGTTGATGAAGAAAGTGAAAAAGAGGCTTGCGATGTTGGTTCAAGAAAGACTACTGAGACTCCTAAAACTCCAAGGTATGTAAAAAATAACCATCCTGAAAATCAAATTATTGGCAATACCAGTCAAGGAGTGCTAACTAGATCAAAATTTAGAGAAGAAATTTGTTTTATTTCTCAAGTTGAGCCAAAAATGACAAATGAAGCATTTAAAGATAAATCTTGGATAAATGCTATGAAAGAATAATTGGATCAGATAAAGAAGAATAATACTTGGGAACTAGTTCCTAGACCTAAAAATAAAAATATAATAGGAACAAAATGGGTTTTTAAAAACAAAATGGATGAAGAAGGAACTGTTGTAAGGAATAAAGTAAGACTAGTATGTAAGGGATACTCACAGAAAGAAGGCATAGACTCTGAAGAAACATTTTCTCATGTTGCTAGAATAGAGGCAATAAGATTGTTCCTATCTTATGCTGCACATAAAAACTTCAAAGTGTATCAGATGGATGTTAAATCTACATTTCTAAATGGAGATCTTGAAGAAGAAGTCTATATAGAACAACCAGATGGATTTCCTCTATGCAAAGATAAAGACATGGTGTGCAAATTGAAGAAAGCTCTGTATGGGCTGAAGCAAGCTCCTAGGGCTTGGTATGAAAGGTTAGACAAGTATCTACTTGGGCTTGGATTTAGAAAAGGTAATGTGGATAGTAATTTGTATTTAAGAACTACTGGAGATGGAATCCTGATAATAGAAGTATTTTTGGATGACATTATCTTTTGAGGTAATGATGATCTATGTAAGAAATTTGCTAAAGAAATAGAAAGTGAATTTGAGATGTCCATGATAAGTGAAATGAAATGCTTTCTTGGATTGCAAATAACTCAGAATGAGAATGGTATTTTCATTTCTCGGACCAAGTATCTCAAAGAATTGCTTAAGAAATTTGGAATGGAATATTGTAAACCAGTAGGAACACCTATGGTGACTGGCAACAAGCTAACAATTGATGATGAATCAAAGTGTGTTTTTCAGACTTTGCATAGATCAATGGTTGGAGGACTACAATATCTAACTCACACCAAACCAAATATTGCTAATGTTGTTGGAATTGTCGCTAGGTATCAGGAAAAACCCAAAGAAACACATCTAGCTGCTGTGAAAAGGATATTGAGGCATCTAAGAGGAACCATAGATTATAGCTTATGGTATGACAAAAATGATACCTTTGAACTTCATGCTTATACTAATGCTAATTGGGAAGGAAATATTGATGACAGAAAAAGTACCAGTGGTGGTGCATTTTTCCTTGGGAAAAAGTTGGTTTCTTGGCTAAGTAAGAAACAAGATTGTATAGCACAATCTACTGCTGAATCAGAGTATGTTGCTGCCACTATAAACTACACTCAGATTATTTAGATGAAACAAATGCTGACAGACATTGCAATAACTTTTGATGAGCCTGTGGTTATCCATTGTGATAACACTAGTACATTAAATATGTCAAAGAATCTGGTGATGCATTCCAAAACTAAACATATTTCTATCAAGTATCACTTCTTGGAGACAGGGTGGCAGAAAAAGAAATCAAATTAGAATATATTAGTATAAAAGAGAAGATTGCAGACATCTTCATAAAGCCACTATCAAAAGACACCTTTGAATATCTCAGAGGTATGCTGGGGGTTCAGGCCCCTCCTAGTCAGAACTAAATGATGTAGAGATGCATCAGTCTAGAGGTATTCAGAGCCTTATCACTGTCTGGACTGGATGCAAGGATCTACTCCTCAAGGGGAGTGATCATGGAAGAAATTTTATCTGTGAAGGAAGCCAAAGCCTCATGCCACCCTTTTCCATTGTTTTCAAATGGGGAGTGTTGCTATGAGAAAATCCTTAATGTATGAAAAGACTGTTTGGTTGTAGGACTTTGGATTGATATAACTTTGGGATAAGATTTTCCCATATGTTGACATCAATACCAAAGGGGGAGATTGCTGGATATTGCTAATGCATGGGAGGTGATTAAGATATTTAATATGTTTAATCACTATGTTACTAAATGGGCACTCATACTGTTGTCATTTGTGTTTTGTCACTCATGTCAACATATGTTTCTATGAAGAAAACATACTAGTAATCAAAGTGTATGGATACTGTACGGATGTTTCAGATGCTACAAAGTTTGATGAGAGTTTAGGTGGATGTTTTGATCTTATATGTAAGATTTCATCATTAGATGTTTCATATTGAGAGAGTTACAACTATTTTGGTAAAGACTAGTCACTGGACTGTGACAGTGAGAATTGACAGAGTTAGTCTATGGGTTTCTGGTATATCTTTCAGAGGATTTGGATTCAAGGTATGTGAGCTTGAAGGTTGATGGATAGCGTACTAAAGGATTTTCATTGGTCAGCACAAGGTATGGAATGATTGGTGATGTCATCTATGGTGGTTGTTCTGGTGATGGTTTATTCTGAAGCCGACTCAGGGAATGAAGTGTGTGTTTTGTTTGGCAAGCATAAATTAAGGATGTCGGTCCTTAATTATTGTAATGTAATCATTTTAGACTTTTTTAAGATATCGTGTGTATCTTAGCAAGGTTTTATGTAATTATTTGTAATTAGGAAAGCCTCGTGGGCCGACCTGATCATCGTAAATTGTAATAAGGTATAAATAAAAGGTCTTTTCTTTGGAAAATATATGGATGGAATACAGATGATATAAAGAATTTGGAAAAGCTATGAGCTTGTGTTTAATGTATGTAGAGTAGAGGTTTACTGGTGGACTTCATTGGAACTGATCAAGCAAAGACAGTTGCTGGAAAATAGTTCAAAAAATTATGTATTTCTTTATATACACCTTTTGCAAACTAGTGAGTTCTAAAGGTGGATGTAACCTTCTTTGGGTAGTGAGCCTTGGGTAGTGAGCCCTCTCTTTTGTTCTTGACTCCTAACAGGGTCTATCCTATAACAAGGACTATGTACTGTAATGTTTCATTAAGCTTCTAACAAGGCTATATCTTCTAACAAGGATTACTATACTCTTAGTACATCATTTGTGGGTGCTAATTCCCACCGAGGTTTTTACCTTTAACAGGGTTTCCCCGAAACCAAAATATTATGTTATTGTATTGGCATTCATTGTGCTCTTTGGATCTGATATTATGGAGCTTAAATTTTAAAGTTTAATATTCTGTTATAAAACTGATTCACCCCCCCTCTCAGTTGTATTATGGATTTTTATTCCTAACAAGGGTTTTGTTTATTCAGGATATACGATCATATATTCTCTGCAAGATAAGAGAAATTAGATATTTCAAGCTATAATCCACATACTAGGAGCTATGCTAGGATGGAAAGGTGAAAAAATAACACACACACACACACCTAGAAATCAAAGGTCTAAAAAATGCCCTTCATTTCCCAAAGGAGTTAAGAATAGAGTGGATTAGGGTTGTACTCAGCTGAGTACATGAGGGAAAGATGTGGTTGGATAAATTGATTAAGATCACTAAAGATGTTATCCACGTGGTTACTGGTTATCCAACAAATGATAAGGAAAAATTCCTAAGGCACCCACTGAGAGCAGTGACTAAGAAATTAATAGGAGCCAAGTGGGATGGTAGAGGCATGAGGATAAATACAATCATTGATCCTAAAACTAGATTTGGAGCCTATGTCATTGCTTACAAGATTTTTCAAATCAAGCAGGCCCAACTATGTCCCATGTGGTGAACTCGACATTGCATACAAGGTTGTAAAGAAGGGTTTACAACTAGACCTCTCTGAGCTGATGTTAAAAATATTGGAGGAAAATATGAGGACTATTCATGTTGCTAAGACCAACACATGTAAGTTTGGTTAACTACTTGAATGTATCTTCTTCTATCTACAAAATTAATTTCCATCAGTCGGTAATATACAGTGGGATGTAAACAAACCGGTCATAATACAAATCAGTGAATTCATCAAGAACTTAGGACAAATTTTTGAAGTTGTGATGAATGATAACTTTGGAAAATTTAAAGAGAAAATGCATAAAAGGAGTAATATAAGTACAAGGAAGATATTTGTTTTCTAGTGGACACCAACACCACCCTAATAAAGGTAGTTGAGCCAAGGACCTCATGGTTACCTCTTATGGGATATGAACTTAATATTGACCGAGCCTCTAGGTCAATAAAGGCACTTTTGGCCAAGCCCAAAGATGCCAAAGCAACTAGGTTTGGAACCTATGAAGAAGATAATATTAGAATCAAAATGGACTTATTTAGAGTAAAAGTGGGAAGAAAATCTAAGAAAATGATGAATACTTTAACTAAGCAATTCAGGGATGATGAAGAGGAAGCAACAAAGAATCTGGTTGAAGAAGCAACTAAGGAACAACTATTGATCAATAACAGTGAGCATGAAGAGGAGACCGAGTCAAATAAAGAAATTCAAGTTGCACCGGTAAAGACAAAAGGAAAGAGGAAACAGGGATAGACTCCTACACAAGAGAGGACAATATCCTCTACAGTTGTTCCCCCACCTCTAAAATGTGAAGTTGAAAAAATCACAAGGCCTACACCTACGAAGACATATCAAAAGAAGAAGAGAGGTGCACAAGCCTCCATCAAGCCACCTAAGAAGAGGAGGAAGCTAATAAGAGGTAAAGATGATATTGATTCTGAAGAAGAAGATGATAATAGTCAATTTAATTTTGTTGTGAATAAAGGACAATCAATATATGACATGATAAAGAACATAAAGGAAACAGGTAGACTAGGTCACCCTAAAATGAATCAGTATGTACATATGTCAACTAAGGATCAGGAAAAGCTAGAAGAAGCAGTCATCAACGTGATGATTAAATTTAAAAGATTACCTCTTGAATTTTCAAGTTACATTCCTAAGGAGCTATATGAGAAGGTATCATCAAGATGGACTTATGCATTGCATATCAAAAAGAAAATGAGGGGACGCTCATTAATTTTGGCAATGCCTACTTTATCGGTAACAGAAATTGAAGATTTGATGTAACAACATGCAAATAAATTTCTGATGGAAGGCAGAGCACTGAATATATTACAAGGTAAAATTGAAGAAGTGGATAAAGATAGTAAAGTTTTGTGGAAATTTTTTTGAAGTCAAAGGCTGAAGTGGACAAAATTGCACTTGCAATAATCCTTGAGCAAGATGTAAAAGGAAAAGGCAAAGGGGTACACTTAGATGATGTAGATCTTGCCACACAAAGGAAAACCAATGAGCCTATTCACATATCTGATACTAAAAATCCAGATGATGAAACATATATTGAATATTTCTATTCGGCAGGCTATATCCAGGAAGAAAAATAAGATACTCCCGAGCAGCTAGTTATAACTGGGAATGATGAAGTGACAATTGAAGATATCACTAATGGAGATCCTGATGACAAGGCAAAAGATGATGAAGATATTACTATTACTAATTCCAAGAGCATGGAAGAAGAAAAATCTATTGAGGAATCCACAATAAATATACCGAGTAACTTACCTATATTGGTGCAAGCCATAGATATTGCCACTCAAGGGCAACCTAATGAACACACGCCTAAGAAATAGAAAGACACCACCAAAGGATAGGGTGAAGAAGGACATAAGGAGACAAATGAGCCTGAGACAAAAGAGGCAAAAGATAAAGAAGTTGAAACTGAGACAAATGTAGATGTGTCTACAACTGACACAAGGACAAAATCCCAAGGACCTCAGACTGAGGGCACAATAAAAGGGAAAGATAAGGAATAAAATGTCTCAACTAAGTATGAAAAGTCAAATCCAGAGACTAAAGCTCTAGTTCCATATGGTAAATCCCCCCATCAAGCATGCATGAGAAGAAGAAGAAGAAGAAGAAGAAGAAACATGGTAAGGGTCTAGTCAATTTAGATGAAATCATTTAAATTCCTACATGTGACTCGAGAACCCTAGACCCTGAAGCATTAAGGAGATATGGATAATTTGTTAGGAATAATAGTTCACAATACAACTAAGAGGGGTGTGAATTAGTTGTATGGAAGATTATTAAACTTTAACCTTTAAGTAGCAGCAATATCAGATCCAATGAACACAATAACACAATATTTTGGTGTCTAGGAAACCCTGTTAAAGGTAAAAACCCCAGTGGAAATTAGCACCCACAAATGATGTACTAAGAGTATAGTATCCTTGTTAGAAGATTTAGCCTTGTTATGAGCTTATTAAAACATTACAGTACATAGTCCTTGTTAGAGGATAGACCCTGTTAGGAGTCAAGAAGAAAGGGAGGGCTCAATGCCCAAAGAAGGTTAAATCCACCTTCAGAACTCACTGTTCAAAACACAAGTGTATATGAAGAAATACACAATCTTTTTGAATTGTTCAGCAGCAACTATCTTTTCTTGATCAATTCCAATGAAGTCCACCAGTAAACCTCTGCTCTACATTCAGCAAACACAAGCTTGTAGCTTTCACAACCTCTTTATGTCACCTTTTTTCCCTCCATATCTTTTCCAAAGAAAATACCTCTCATATATACCTTATTGCAATTATCATGATCAGGTCGGTCCATAAGGCTTTCCTAATTATAAATAATTACATAAACCCTTGCTAAGATACACATGGTATCTAAAACAAGTATACAATGATTACATTACAATATTTAAGGACCGACATCCTTAATTTATGTTTGCTAAGAAAAACACATGCTACATCTCCTAAGTCAGCTTCCAAATAAGTCTTCTCCAGAACACACGCCATAGATGACATAATCTAGCATTTCGTACCTTGCACTGACCAACAAACATCCTTTAGTACCTTGTTTATCATCCCTCAAACTCACATACCTTGAATCCATATCATCTGAAAGATATACCAGAAACACGGAGACTAACTCTGTCATTTCTCACTGTCATTGTTCAGTAACCAGTCTTCACCAAAACCTTTGTAACTCATCCAATATGAAAAATTACACGATTTAATCTTGGATATAAGATCACAACACCTTCCTTAACTCTCATCTGACTTTACAGCATCTGAAACATCTATACAGTGTCTATACACTGTGATAACCAACTTGCTCTCCTCATAGAAACATATGTTGACATCAGTGACAAAACATAAATGACAATAGTGTGAATGTCCATTCAGTAACATAGTGATTAAACATATAAAATGTCTCAACCATTTCCCCATGCATTAGCAATATCCAACAATCTCCCCCTTTGGCATTGGTGTCAACATATGGGAAAATCCATCCCAAAGTTTAATAAATCCAAAAGTTCTGAAACCAAAATAGTACTCTCATAGTACACCTTTAAACAATCTCCCCAAATAGTAGGGATTTTCTCATGCATATCTCTTCCCCTTTGTCAATAATGGCAAAGGGTGCCATATGGTATCAAAAAGTTCTCCTTCTTCATCTTTCATGAACCAAGTGCTAAATCACCCAAATATCTTTTGTAAGCCTCCACATACGATCACTCCCCCTGAGGAGTAGATCCCTACATCAAGTCAAAACAATGATAAGGCTATGAGAACCTCTGGACTGATGCACCTCTACATCATTTAATTCTGACTAGGAGGGGCCTGAACCCCAAGCATACCTCTAATATATTCAAAGGTATCTTTTGGCAACAGCATAGTGAAGATGTTAGCAATCTATTCCTTAGTGCTAACATATACCAAATTTATCTCTTTATCTTCCACCTTGTCCCTCAAGAAGTGATACTTGATAGAGATATGTTTAGTTTTAGAATGCATCATCAGGTTCTTTGACATATTCACTGTACTGGTGTTATCACAATGGATAACCACTAGCTCATCAAAAGTTATTCCAATATCCTTCAGCATTTTCTTCATCCAAACAATTTGAGTGTAGTTAACAACAGCAAAAACATACTCTGATTCCACAATAGATTGAGCTATACAATCTTGCTTCTTACTTAACCATGAAACCAACTTTTTCCCAAGGAAAAATGCACCACCACTAGTACTTTTTTTGTCATCAATGTTTCCTTCCCAATCAACATCAGTATAAGCATGAAGTAAAAAATTATCATTCCTATCATACCATAGGCCATATTCAATTATCCCTTTCAGATATATGAATATCTTTTTCACAGCAGCTAGGTGTGTCTCCTTTTGCTTTGCTTGATATCTAGCCACAATTACAACAACATTAGCAATATCTGGTCTGGTATGAGTCATATATTATAATCCTCCAACCATTGACATGTACTTGGTCTTAAATACACACCGAGTCTCATCATCACATGATAGCTTATTACCAGTCACCATGGGTGTTCCTACTAGTTTACAGTCTTCCATTCCAAACTTCTTTAGCATTTCTTTGAGATACTTAGTCTGAGAAATAAAGATACCATTCTCATTATGAATTATTTGCAGTCCAAGAAAGAATTTCATTTCACCTATCATGGATAATTCAAATTCATTTTCCATATCCTTAGAGAATTTCTTGCATAATTTATCATTGCCTCCAAAGATAATATCATCAACAAAAACTTCAATTATCACAACTCCATCTTTACTAGTTCTTAAGTATAAATTACTGTCAGCATTACATTTTCTAAATCCAAGGCAAAGTAAGTATTTGTCTAACCTTGCATACCAAGCCCTTGGAGCTTGCTTTAGTCCATGCAGTGCCTTCTTCAACTTGCATACCATGTCTCTGTCTTCAGATATAGGAAATCCATCCAGTTGTTCTATGTATACTTCTTCTTCAAGATCCCCATTCAAGAATGCAGATTTCACATCCATCTGATACACCTTGAAGTCTTTATGTGCAACATAAGCCAAGAACAATCTCACAACTTGTATTCTAGCAACACGAGAAAAATTTTCTTCAAATTCTATGCTTTCTTGCTATGAATATCCCTTACATATTATACTTTCTTTGTTTCTTACAACAATTCCTTCTTCATTCATTTTGTTTATGAAAACCCATTTTTGTTTTTAGGTCTCGGAACCAATTCCCAAGTGTTATTCTTATTTATCTAATCTAATTCTTCCTTCATAGCATTTACCCAAGATTCATCTTTAAATGCTTCATCTGTAGTCTTTGGTTCAACTTGAGAAATCAAACAAATTTCTTCTCTAACATTTGATCTAGTCATTACTCCTTTATTAGAATCACCAATAATTTGATTTTTAGGATGATTATTCTTTACATACCTCAAAGTCTTAGGAACCTTAGTAGCCTCATTTGTGTCAACATCACAAGTTTCTTTTTCACATTTTGCCTCAACAAGTTCTTCTTCTATAGCAGTAGCCTCTTTAATCTCTATAATTTGATTACTGTCATACATTCTTTCTTGTATCTAAAACTTCTCATCTATCCTTACATTGTTACTTTCAATCATCTTTCTTAATCTTAGATTGAAACATTTTTAAGCCTTGCTCTTGGTAGAGTAACCAAGAAAGATTCCTTCATCACTTCTAGCATCAAACTTTCCTATCTCATCATCTCTCTTGATATAACACTTACTAACAAATATTTTAAAGTATTTTATAGGAGTATGATCAAACCACAATTCATAAGGAGTCTTACTTGTAACTTCTCTGATTTGAATTCTATTTAATGTGTACACCACTGTCCCAATAGCCTCTCTCCAATGTATATGAGATACATTTCTTTCAATCAGCATTTTCCTAGCAACATCAAGTATAGTTGTGTTCCTTCTCTCTGCTATTCCATTCTATTGTGGATTCCTAGGAGTAGATGTCTATCTCTTTATTCCATGCTCTTTGCAGTATGAATTGAATAAGTCTAAAGTAAACTCTCCACCTCTGTCTAACCTTAGACACTTTATCTTTAAACCTGATTCATTCTCTACTTTTTCTTTGAACAACTTGAATTTATCAAATGCTTCTGATTTCTCTTTCAAATAAGTAACCCACATCATCCTAGAAAAGTCATCAATAAAAAGTATGAAATACCTTTCACCATAGTATGATCTTGTCCTTGTAGGTCCACAGAGATCTATATGTACCAAATCCAACTTCCCTTTTGATGTATATGTTTTTCTTTTATAACTACTTCTAGTCTATTTTCCCATAACACATTCTCTACATACAATGTTATATGGTTTCATAATCTTTGGCAGATCTCTTACTACATTATCCATACTTGCCTTCACAATGTTATCACAATTAACATGAAAAAATCTTCTATGCCATAACCAACTGTCATCTACCTTCACAACAAAACAAGAGGCTCCATATGTATTTAATTCAAATACATTACCTCTAGACTTAGTATCAGTTGCAATCAGCTTACCTGCCTTACTTCTGATAAAATATTTACCATTAACAAAACTTAATTGAAACTCTTTATCCATCAACTATCCAACACTCAACAAGTTATGTTTTAGTCCATCAACAAGTAGCACATTATCTGTATTATTTTTCCATCCAAAGTAATAGATCCTACACCTATGATAGGTTTAGGAAGATTGTCTCTGAATCTCACAACACCACCATCATACTTCATTAATTTAACAAACTTATTTCTATCTCTAGTCATATGATGTGAGCAACCACTGTCTATTATCCATTCATTTTTCTTATCAACATGATATACTAAAGCCTTTTCCTCATGTACTAGTTCATCTCTAATAGCAACAAATCCAATCTCTTCATAATCTAAATCATTATCATCAGAAATGCCTTCACTAGAATAATAGCATTCTTTATCCTTTTTAGACTTGAAAAACTTAGGCTTGTACTTAGGAACTCTTATAGGACATCTAGATGCAAAATGACCTACCTTATTACATGAAAAAGATTTCAAGGGTAACTTGCCTTCAAATTTTCCCTTACCTCTCTTTTCTCTTCTAGAAATCAGTGCAACAAGTTCATCCATCTTTCTTTCCTCTGCCATTATTTGTTCCCATTCCTCAACATACTCACCAAGCTCTTCTTTTAGGTCTTAAATGTTGGTGCTCAAAAGTGCAGACATTTTCTTGTGTGAAGATGCCTTGAATGCAGATTCTACTTTAGGTACCGAATCTCCCATTTTAGCAGCCTTAAAGGTAGTTAGATTTGCAATCAAAATCTCTCTGCTAAAATTCAGAGTTAGGGGTATAGTCTCTTGAATATACATAGCCTTGAACCTGTACACAGGGGTCAATGATCTAAGGATCTTCACAACAACCTCTTCTTCATCATAAGTGCCTCCATAATTTCTGATTCCAACCACAACTTTTGTAACCCTTTGAACATAAGCCCTAATGCTTTCATCATCTTTCATTTGTAGATTCTCCATCTTGGTTTTCCAGTTCTGTAACTTTTCTTTCTTGGTATATTTTTCTCCTTCATATAATGCTTCTAATCTTTTCCAAATCTCATATGCCAAATCCTAGTCTTTAACTTCAGTAAACTCACCTTTAGATAGTGCGCTTATCAATGCTTCCCTTGTGACCATGTTGAATGAGAATACCTTCTTTTCATCATCAGTAGCTGATGGAAAATCACTCTCAGTCTTCATAGCTACCTTATTCTTTGTAATCAACCAATATTCAATGCCCAAACATAGCAAATGAGCTTGCATCTTGTTCTTACAACTGTCAAAGTTCTCAGGATCAAACTTTAGACTATCCTTCCTATAGAATGCCATCTCCAAGATCACCTCAAGTTGTTAAGCTTTCTCTCTGAGGAGCACAAGCTCTGATACCAATTGTTAGGAATAACAGTCCACAATACAACTAAGAGGGGGGGTGAATTAGTTGTATGGAAGATTATTAAACTTTAACCTTAAGTAGCAGCAATATCATATCCAATGAACACAATAATTGTCAACATAATAACACAATATTTTGGTGTCGGGGAAATCCTGTTAAAGGCAAAAACCCCGATGGGAATTAGCACCCACAAATGATGTACTTAGAGTATATAGTATCCTTGTTAAAAGATTTGGCCCTATTAGGAGCTTATTAAAACATTATAGAACATAGTCCTTGTTAGAGGACATACCTTGTTAGGAGTCAAGAAGAAAGAGGATTATATTACAATATTTAAGGACCTACATCCTTAATTTATGTTTTCCAAGCAAAACACATGCTACATCTCCTAAGTTGGCTTCCAAATAAGTCTTCTCCAGAACACACACCATAGATGATGTCATCTAGCATTCCATACCTTGCATTGACCAACGAACATCCTTCATTACCTTGTTTTTCATCCCTCAAGCTCGCATACCTTGAATCCATATCATCTAAAAGATATACCAAAAACACATAGAATAACTCTATCATTTCTCACTGTCACTGTTCAGTAACCAGTCTTCACCAAAACCTTTGTAACTCATCCAATATGAAACATTACATGATGTGATCTTGGATATAAGATCACAACACCTTCCTAAACTCTCATCTGACTTTGCAGCATCTGAAACATTTGTACAGTGTCTGTACATTGTGATAACCAGTTGCTTCTCCTCACAGAAACATATATTGACATCGGTGACAAAACACAAATGACAATAGTATGAATGCCCATTCAGTAACATAGTGATTAAACATATAAAATTTCTCAATCACATCCCCATGAATTAGCAATATCCAACATAATTTTGTACAAGGTAGCACAAGAAAAGATGAGACAAGACAGAAAGCATAAATAAGTCTTAGAAGATGTCAAGGAGATACTACTGCAAGTTGTACACAATGTCAATGTAGATGAAGTTGCACCCATTATTGACCAACTTGCACTACTCATCAAGACCATCAATGGCCCCACTACTGATGTTGAGAAGATGATAAAGGAAAGAACATAAAAGAAGATTCAACACAAACCAACTGAGAAAATCAGCCAAGCAATGGCAATTAATAAGGCAAAGATTTCTGAGGTAGTAACCAAATTAGAAAGTATTATTCAAAGGGTTATTACAATTTTGCAAAAATTATACACTATAGACTCTTTCACTACCGAGATTAGTGAAAAGTTAAAGAAACTAGATGAAGATCTAAAGAATAGTGCAACTAGTCTAACAACCAAGCCAAATGCATTTCATGAGCACTATACAAAAGTTACACAAATCCAATGGTTAAGACTACACTTGAGGAAGGAAGAGAACAAAACACAAGAACATGTAACCAAGCAACAGGCTGAGTTACTACCCCACTTAAAGGTAATGCAGAAACATGTGAAAAAGGAAAAGGAATTAGTTGCCACCCCCAAGATATCAGTAATAGAAAACATTTTTGACATACATGCAAAAGTAGGATTAGAGCATATTGCTCTAGAAAATCTCAAAGAGGAATGGGAAAACCTCTTGGTCACTCTCAAGAAAACCCATTAGAATATATTTGATAAATTATAAGTACATTTTTGGCATTACTTTCAAGAGGGAGGGAAATATATGTTATATGTATATATATTTTTTGTATGTAATTTACACCGAGAGCATGTTCAAAGGGAGAGTTCACACATTTTTGGTTTACAAAAAAATTTGTAGTCAATATACACATATATGTTTTTGATACTAATGCCAAAGGGGGAGAATGTTACTCCTAAGTGCATTAAGAGTTGTCATTAGTATCATTCATATAGTCGGTAAAGGAGACAATACAAGCTAGTCGATCAACACACAGAGCATAGACACCGAACAAAATACAAGGTAGAAAACTATACTAACTGAATATAGTCTTGACCAAGTACTCACAAAGAGCTAGATGATTATTGAGCACCGAGAAAAATTCAACCGATCATTCATATATACCTAGCGTTAGTGAATTAACAAGTGATGAATGTAGTGTATACCGAGTAAACCAGGAAACAACATAGAAGTTTGTAATGGCACAAACTACAAGGTAAATAGTTTACATCAATCAAAAAATAGTTTACTAAGATCAAGGTGAAAATTAAATATGGATGTAATCATTTAATAACTGATGATTCCTATGTAAAGATGATCTAGGTTATTCATTTGAGCCATTGATCTTAGGTTTTCTAGATAGTTTGATAACCCTAATTAGTTCAAAACATTTTGATATAAGTATTGTAAAGATGTCATTTTGAAAAGTATCATACATGAAGTAGATGCACTCAAGGACATCTAAAGATCAGAAAGGGTTGTGAAGATTGAAGCATGAACAAAGCATTCAAGGATAGAATCAGATATTAGATTAGAAGGCTACCGAGTAGTATTCAAAGAAGAGATCAATCACATTAAGGTGATAACAGATAAGTACATATCAGATATGAAACTAGGAAAAGTTAGTTGCTATCTACAGATAAATTTCACTATTTCTTTTTAACCATTGTAGTAGACTTAAATCTCTTAATAGAGTAGACTTAACAGTCTTATGTAAAATCTTTTAACCAAGTGCACACTTAATTGTGTTGTCCTCTAACTAGGTAGATCTACCTGATCTTTTTGTTACTCCTAAAAGGGAAAGATCACTAGAAGTGATCAATCTTTGTAGCCTTAACCGACAACTTTATTTACTACAGTAGTGAATCTTTGTGGGTTCCATCCCCACCATAGTTTTTACCTTCTAACAAGGGTTTCTGTGATACCAAAATGCATGTGTTATGTGTATGAAGTTTCATGTATCTATATTTGATTAGTTCACAAGTATTTACATTTCAGTTATGTCATTGAATGTATGATGAATGCAAATACTATGGTCGGTTAATGAATTACATGTCTACAAGGATTTAGTTGAAAAAATTTTAGGGTTAGCAATTCACCCCACCCCTCTTAGTAATTCACCTTTCTATAATCCCAACATTTCCTCTCTATGAAGTTATTTTAAATGAGATATTTCTTTGTATCTCTCTTGTTGGACTAAGTATGGAAAGGTGAGTACTGAGAGGGGTGAATGAGTACTGCAAAACACTTTTAACTAACTTTCTTAACCATTCACTGAATTCATAACTTTTCATGCATCTCATAAAAAATATAAAGCATTAACAATAAACATAACTCATAACACAATTATTTTGGTATCACAGACATCCATGTTAGAGGATAAAAACTGTGGTTGGGATGACACCCACAAAACTTCACTACTATAGTAAAAAGTTTACTCGGTTAGACATACAAGGTTAGCTATTTATGATAGCTTATCGTGTTAAGAGTATTAACCCTTTTAAGAGTCTAAAGACTTGTTAAGTCTACCTTGCTAAAGGATTTTACAATTCTAATCTAAGAATTGTACCTTGTTAAAGGATTTACAATGTAAGACCTGTTAGGATCTGCTTAGTTAAGAGACTTTACAATTTTGATTACAAACTTAATTAGTAAAAAATATGTTTGTAGTACTTTCATCAATCATATGATTATCGAACTCAATATGAACATTAACTAATTACCTCATATTATGCTTCAATACCAAATCTGTACTCGGTAGATTCAACTTTGAATCACAATTACACTCTGCTTTTTACTGCTTTGTTACTCGGTGGTTTCACTGCTCATCACCTTCTATATGTAATCTCTCCTTCACATCTACACATATACTCTCACATGCATTCTCATCCTCTCTGATCTTCTCACTTAGATCCATTTTATACTCAATTCTAGAAGCGGTGGAAATGTTCTAGAATCATCTCCTTAAGAGGTGCTAGCATTGGTTACTCCTCCAATAAATATATCACATTTAATTCTTATTTGTGAATCTCACCTTGTAATCATACATAATCAACATGTTTAAATCCCCAATGCTCTATCAAACAATCTCCTAGAGATTTGTAAATTGTTTTATGCTCGATGTCCAGATTCAATGTATCTGTAGATTCTCCTTGTGTCAGCATTTCATGCTCGGTAATACATTTTTATCTTGCTTGATAACTGTATCTTCTCCTTGGTTAGGTAGAAATTATATCTCGGTACAACTCAGTGCTTGATGTTTGATTCTACCTTTCTCTACCTTGCTCGGTGACTAAACTTCCTTTTCCTTTACCGAAAACTATCTTTCCTTAATTTCCTTTTACCGAATAGCTTGTTTCTCTTACCGACTTGTCTTTCCTTCATTATCGAATAACTTTGATAATCATTATGACCTTATCATAACTAATGAAAACAAAATAACTCTTAGGTGTATCAATATCCTCCTTTGGCATTAGTTTGGTATCTTTGTTAAAAACCTTCAAAGTCATCAAAAATTTTGTCCTTAGAAAAATTGTTCATGTATCCATATCTCGATAAAACCTTATATCTCTACTACTTATCTATACTTATTACTCCCCCTATAGTAATAATCCTCATATTGTATATATCCACATAACTCATGTATTCCCCCCCTTTTCTCTCATATAATATATTTCCCCCTTATATTTCTTTATTTCCCCCTTTTTTAACCAAAATGCCAAAAATAATAACTTACTGTTTATCCGGTGGAGGGAGCTTGGCAAAAATAGATTTGCATTTGTATTGTGCATCCTTCAATGATGCCTTCCATGGATCCTTTAGTGTCTACAACACTATTATTTTCTCACTAATATAAGCTTTTAAACTGACCATGTTGTCCATAGCACTTACATCCGATGTGCTTACTAAATCTTTTCCCTTATGTACATTTTTATGAAATGACTCAATGTGGGGTATCAAAAATGTATGTAGCTCTAGAATATCCATTCTGATCTTGTTTTCTTCTTTTCTCAACTCATATTGCACTCCCATTAAGTGCCTCAACCTTTGATAGTATACTTGGAAAGAATTAGCCTCGGTAGATACTTTACCTAACTGCTTAGTCAGCTCCCTCTCAACATTATCATCTTTATCTTTGATGTATTTGGTGAAATTTGAAATCAAACAAATATTTTGAAATAATAAAAGAATGTCTTTCAACCCTTTCTCTGATTCACTAACCAACTCAGAAAGTGTTACCTTATCTAGTGCAACTAATTGAAGTAGTTCTTCAATAACTTTATGCTCCATCTATTTTCTATGCACTTGCATTAAGTATTTTGAGGTCTCGGTACTAGGTTTATTAATTTGGTTCACCAATTCACTTAGTTGGCTGGAGATATCTCCTTTCTCATTAATGTCAAGCTTCGGTGCAATTTCATGCAATATTTCTTTGACACTTTCCAAATAATCATTTTTCTAATTCTTTGCAATCAATTTATCTTGTGCAGCTTTTATTTTCAGTAAGTCTTCGAACTCATATAGTTCTTTGGGGCTCTTAGTTGAAATATAAACCTTTGGAATAATAATAGGTTTTCTTAAATCAACCTTATCCTTTTCATGTTTCCTCTTCTTTGATTTTCCCTTCTCTATAGATGCCTTCTTTTCATTAGATTGTGCAGTAGCTATATCCTCAATTTTCTCTTCTTTTTCCTCCTTTTTTCTCCTCTTTCTTCTCTTCATTTGTGTCATTTTCCTTCTCTTGTTTAGCTGTCTTGGTAGGAGTTACCGAATCTATAGTTCCCTTTTGTTCACTTTTATTTTCTTATTCGGTGGGGGCATCACCATCTGTTGGAACATATTTTGTTACCTCTGAGATCACTTCCTCAATCTCAAGAAAATTCAATATCTTCTCAATGACAGGATCTACTTCCATTAATTTTTCCTTTCCAGAATCATCTATGTTCATTTCTTCAGTTTATTTGGCCCCAGTTGCCATTATATCTTCATCATCTTCTATATTCTCAACAGGGTCTTTATTTGTAATATCCTCTATAATGACCTCATCTTTATCAGTATTCAAATCAATGGGATTTGACTTCCCTATTTTCTCTTTAATCTTTGCATATGTCAGTTCATCAAGAGAAAATATCTTTCTCTATAGATCATCAGTCTCATTTTGCACTTCTTCTAACTTACCGACCATTATTTTTAGTGCTTTTCTTTTCACTATGTATATTTTTTAGTATTCTTTCATTGTATCCTTGATTCCTCTTTTGGTTAGGTCAGGTATTATGATAACCAAGGATCTCTCCCTCATTTTCTTCTCAGATGCTAAGGCATATTTCCATCTAGCATCAATATTTTGATATAGCTCACCTTCTATATTTGGGGCTACCTCAACATGTGTAGTTCTAAATTTGTGTAAGGTAAACACAATAGCCTCTTCAATTTTATCTTTTTCTTCATCACTCCTTTTCTCATACTTTAGTTGTTTTAGTCTTGAATATCCTCCATATTTCTTAAGTATCTTGAGTGACTCATCTAGGTCTTTGTATTTATGTCCTTGGTTTCTCACAACCTTGAATTGTAAAACATCCTCAGATTTAGTTTCACTGTCTTGTTCCAATTTCAACTTTCTCCTAGGCCTTCTAATAGCCTTATTTTCCCTTGAGTATGTTTTAGTCTTTGTTGATTCAATATCTGCTTTATCTTTCTCTTTCTGTGTGGAGGAAGACCTTATCAGTGGTTTTACACCGATTGGACTAGGGGTTTCCTTCTTCATTCTAATATTCTTCCCCTTATCTTCCCATTTTTTGACTTCATCTTCTTCAACACCAATACCTAAGTTCTCTGACAGGTTACTAATCATCATGTCAGTTTTCCTTATGGCCTTAAGTATCAAGATACCTTGTTTGATTTTTTTCTTGACTTCCTCATAAGTGCCATACCGAGTGGTTCTTCGGTCAACTGGTTTCTCTAGTAGTCCTTTAATTTGTATAGAAGTGGCATCTATATCCATCTCATATCCCATAGCTAGTAGCCACATGGTTCTTCACTCCACAACTCTTACTATACAAGTATATGTATCCACTTCAAAACATATTTCATCCTTATATTGTTCCACAAGATGGAATAGAATCTTGAACCTCTTATGCATCTTGGTTTGAAATTTCCCAAAATAATCATTCATCACCATATCAAAAATGTCTCATATGCTTTGAATAAACTCATTAATTTGATATATTATTAGTTTATTTGCATTCCATACTACTTCACCAATTGTAGGAAAGAAGTTCTGAAAGTAAAAGGATATGCATACCAGTAGGGATATGAACTTCAGTGTGTTTTTTTTTCATTCCTACTTGTGTTCATAATGTCATCAAATTATTTTAGCAAGATCTCACATAGATATATCTTCATATCCTTCTTCACAATTTTGTATGTTGTGTCAACATCTCCTCAAGGCGCATTGTCTACACAAGATGACTGGAAGATTTGGTATGATATTATCATCTTGAAACTTCCTTCTCCATGTCCTATTCATCTGGTCTCTCATCTCATCAACATTAACTTGAGCACTTTCATTTGGTTGTTCCTTAGTTGGGGCTTTACCTCAGTACCTGTAGTCTTTGGCTAGGTGACTGACCTTGTGATAATGAAAACAAGTCATTCTAGAGTTCCTCCATGATCTTATATTATTCATACTATGCATCAAAATGCAATTTGAAGCAATGTGACCAAATCTCTCACATGAAGTACATGTAATTCTTGTATTATAGTCTCATAGTATAGTTGATCATTTTCAATTGTTTGCAACATTCTGTCGATTAGGGACCCATCTCACATTCTTTCTTTATGACCTGCATTCTTTGGACTTGTGACCATATCTATTGTAGTTGTTATAGTAACCATTGAAGCTTGGCTTTCTTGTATTGTTAGCAATCCTTGATCTACACTCAAATACTTTATGACCATACTTATTACAATTGTAACAATAACAATTAAACTTAGAGTACTTGATGGATTACCTCTTTTTTGTCTTCAGTGGGTTAGCAATGTTATCTTGGTTGGTTGCTTGTTTAGAGGACTCACCCTTCTTTGTAGTATTGTTTGCATTATATCTAAGTCTAGAAGTTGTAGAAACTGATGAAATATCAGATTCAACTCCAAGATCCAGCTGCATGCAATAAACCTGTCACAAAGAATGAAGCAAAAAATATGGAAAAAGCAAAACCCTCTTGTGCTCAAAAATGTTAGAGCTCAAACTGTATTAAGAGAGAATGAATGAAAAAAATACAAAAGCGGCTTATAAGAACAGAAACCCTAAAGCCACAAAAAACTAGGTTGTGCAATAATAATTAATAGAAATATTAATTATTATGCACCTAAAAGAGATAGCTTAAGTGAAAAAGAATAATAGAGGACTTAAGTAATTAAATCGAAATGATTTAATTATAAAGTCAAATATATCTATTACTCTAACACCCCCCCTTAAGCGTAGCTCAGGAGGAAGCTAACCTAGCACAGCTAAGAAAGCAAAAAAAATGGGTCCCGGCAACAAGGCCTGATCAGGTACCCAGTACAAGGAAATCTCTATAAACCGGAGTAAAGGAGAAAACCCAGTGGGAAAAACTCCTCTCCAAAAAGAGATGAAAAAGCAAGCAAAGACAAGAAGGAATGACTTCAAGAGACTCTCTCAAAGGCATAGGTACAATGCGTGCTGCCAACCCCCCCCGAGAGAGAGGGTCGAGGCTCCAGAGCCCCCCAGAATGAAAGAACCCCTGGAGCAATGAGCAAACCACTGTGACTCCAATGCAGAGGAGTGAAGGTCAGTGGGTGCTGAAGAGGTGACCTCGAAGGATGAGGTGTCACTGGAAGGCCGAGCTGATGCTCAAATGAGAAGACACGAGGATCCTGAAAGGGAATCCCCAATGCAAGTGGTATGACAGGTGTGCTGACACTGTCATGAGAGAGGAGATGAGTGTCCTCTGAAGAATCCTCAACAACTGCACCTGGTGGCTCGATGAATGGAGCTGGAGGATCAAGCAGTGCTAAAGAAGAATCCAGCTGAACAGAAAAAAGCTCAACAGGTGGTGGCATGGCAGTCATAACAGTAGTCTCAGGAACCACACAAAGGTTCAAATGACCTGACTGTACCACATGATGCTCTCTCAAAGTAGGAGAGTCGTGCTCTGGCAAAGGTGGACCAAAGTGTGAGAAGGAGTAGAGACGGGTGGAATGATCAACTGTCCCTGTAGCAACAATACTTCCTGTCATACTATCTCGGATGAAGACTGAATCTGGAGTGAACTCAACTGTCTTCCCTGACCCACTGTGAGTAATCTGAAAAACTGAGAGAAGGTTTGAAGACAGAGATGGAACATACAACACATCATTGAATGTGCCATCCTGAATGCATACAGTGCCTTTCCCACAGACAGTCATAACAGTGTTATTCCCAATGATAATATGGGAAATAGGAGAAGCCTCAAAAGAAGAGAAGATCTCCCGAGAAGATGCCATATGGTGAGAAGCACCTGAATCCAGTATCCAAGGGACCTGTGAAGGGGATGCAACAGAAGCCCATAATGCATGACCCTTTCCAAGATCCTGTCCAGCTGTAGAATAGATAGAGGAAGACTGATAAGCAGACCCCTGTGAGCCAGAAGAGGATGGAGAGGAAAGATTGCTCTGCTGAAGAAGAGCTTGCAAATCTGCTATCTGTTTCTCGTAACCATCAAACTTCTTCTGATAGCAAAGTGACTCATCATGTGTTCCCTTCTGACAATAGGAACATGAAGGGCTCTCAGTCTTCTGTTTCTCCTTCTTAGAAGAAGATGGTGGGCCAGTAGAGTGATGAGAAGAGGAATCAGATATCTGCTTCGGTTTCTGCTTCTGAGAATCCTGAAGTGTCTTGGCAAGCAATGCCTGTGACTGTGAACCTGCAAGTGAATCCATCTGAGTGATTTTGGACTGCTCACGAGTCAACCTGTCACAGAAAGTCTCAAAAGAGGGCATAACATGTCTGGTACCCAAAGCATCCATGGTGGAGTAGAAAGTGGAAGAAAAGATCTGGTACTGTCCTCGCAACTTTGAGAGTATCAAATAGATACACTCATCATCTGTCTTGATTTTTCCACATCCCTGCAAAACTGTACGCAAAGACTTGAACTTCATCAAGAAGTCCTCTATAGTGGGGAAATCAGAAGGAGTCAAAGAGGTCAACTCTGCATCAAGCTGAAGCTTCCGAAATTCGTTGACTGTACCAAACAAGGTTGAAAACTTGCTCCAAATAGCCCTAGAAGTGGTCAAACCTTCCAGGTGAAATAAGAGACTGTCAGAGATGTTCAGTGCAATCAAACCCATGGCTTCATCCATTTTGTTCATGTGCTGAAGAATTTCAAAGGGACGCTGCAGAACAGGTTGGTGTTCATCCAGACATGACCATAAGCCACGTGACATGAGCAGCCTGGTCATGTGTGCTTTCCATGTATGGTAATTGTGCGGTGTCAGCCGGGCCACAGAGGGATCCGACATTGAGAGAAGAAGAAGACAGAAGTAGAAGGGTCTTTTCTGAAGTAAATTACAGAAAGGAAAAACACCCCCCCACAATGTATAAATCAAACCCCCGTACAGCAAATAACTGAAAGCACAAAAAAAATGAGGAGAAAACCTGGACTCCAGAAGCAGAGGAGGAAAGGAGAAGCCTTGACTTTGATGCTAAAAAAGAGAGCTCAAATGGCTAAATCAGCAAACCAAACTAGCATCATTGCGTCCGTCTCGGAAAGACCTTTCCGGTGATATATCATATGTCAATTTTCGAGTCCGTATGAACCCTGTAGGAGCAAAAACGCCCAAGTACCCCCAAATGTAAGCTCTTTGGAAAAAACCAGGGACGGCAAAAAAATTGACGGCTGTATGACCGTCACTGGGCCGTCGCTGACGTCAGCATGACGTCATAACCGTACGGTCGGAAAATTTTGAAGATCGCCGGAAAAAAGTTCACGGCGCCGAAAAAAAAAGGGTGACGTCAGCAGGTGACGTCACCTGCTGCAATGGCCGGGCAGAGCAGCGGCGGCGGCCGGGCGGAGCGGCGGCGGCGGCCGGGCGGAGCAGCGGCGGCCGGGCGGAGCTGGGGCGGCGGCCGGGCCGGGAGGAGGCGGGGCGGTCCGCGGGCGGCGCGGTGGCGCAGGGGCCGAGCTCCAGTGGCGCCTGGGTGGCGCGGCGGCGGCGAGTTGGCGGCGCGCTCCGGAGCGCTGAAAAATGGCATTTTTCAAAGTTTTTTTTTAAATATTTTTTTTTGAAAATCGTGCCGTACGGCCCTAATAGGGCAAAAAAAATTCTCAGATGTCCCGGATGCCAAATAGGTCAAATTTTATATGGAAATAGGGGTTTTTGGGCCTTCTGGATGCAACCGTGAGGTTGGTTTTTACCCAAAGTGCTCCAAAAAAAAGTAGCCCCCCAAATCTAATAAAAAACAACTGAAAAAACCCCAGAAAGAAAGGGCTGGATCCACAGCTTCAGTAAACTTTGAACAAGCTGCAGTAGCAAGGCTCTAATACCATGTAGAAACTGATGAAATATCAGATTCAACTCCAAGATCCAGCTGCATGCAATAAACCTGTCACAAAGAATGAAGCAAAAAATATGGAAAAAGCAAAACCCTCTTGTGCTCGAAAATGTTAGAGCTCAAACTGTATTAAGAGAGAATGAATGAAAAAAATACAAAAGCGGCTTATAAGAACAGAAACCCTAAAGCCACAAAAAACTAGGTTGTGCAATAATAATTAATAGAAATATTAATTATTATGCACCTAAAAGAGATAGCTTAAGTGAAAAAGAATAATAGAGGACTTAAGTAATTAAATCGAAATGATTTAATTATAAAGTCAAATATATCTATTACTCTAACAGAAGTATCTCTCGGTTGTCTCTGACCTCTTATCTATTCATCCAATATCTTCAATGTTTCTTCATTTCATTTCAATACTTTATTAGCATCCTTTTTAGATTTCAACTCATTCCTCAAATGTTAGTCCAGCAATCTCTTCAACTTTCCTTGTCATCTCCTGATTAACACTGACTAGTTGGTCTGTCATATTGTAGTGAGTTTGTGTCAATCTTTTTATTTCCACATCTTTATCATTTATCCTTGCATTCATTTTTCTTCTCTCATCTTCAACCATTCTTTTGTCATCTTCAACTTTTCTCTTTTGTTCTAGGATTTCACACTTTCTTATTGATTCAGCTTTTTGTTCTCTTTCCGGTGCTTTTACCTGATCATCTAGGTTTTTTTTTTAGTCAGTTATGATATGGTAGCCTCATATTCATCAGACATGCTTCCCTCTGATAGTTCTTCAAGTTCTACAACCTAATCTTGTGTGTCCTTCAGCTAATGTACAAGTTCCTTTCTCTTGTTGAGTGAATGCTTCAATTTCTTCTATAGTTCATCAATCTATTCATTTTCATACCTCAATTCCATGTTCATGTTATCAATCACCCTTTCATACCTATAATTGTCCATCTCTCCAGATATTTCCTCTCAAGTGGTTAAACTTTTGAATAAGAGACACTGCTCTAATACCAATTGTTGGACTAAGTATCTGATGCAGGAGCATCCTGGGTGTAAGAGCAATCTTGCATCACCCAAAAATATTTCTATTTTTGAATTCAATAAGGGCTATCCTGTGCAGAGCCACTATTTATGGAAAGTTACTATTTTTGGTAATTTTTGTCTGTGCTCAGAATGATCTAATTTCTTTCTTGGAGGTTCATTTTGGTCATATAAGTCTGCCAGTAAAGTTTCATTTCCAGATCAAGTGCATGTTGGAAGATATTGAAGATTTTCGGTATTGGCAGCAGGGTACAGAAACTTTGAACTCAGTTTTGAAGGCTTTAGAGGCCCCGGATGAGGTCGAAAATTCAGGTGATGGGCGCTTGCGTTGGTCAAGCCTGTAGAGCGCTTCGTGGTGTTTTCGAAATGGGGTTATAATAGCTGATTGGGTCAACTGGTGATGACTTATGGTCTTCGGAAGTTGGGCCACCTGAAATGGCGAAAAATAATTTTCTTCAAAATTTCTGTTCGGGTTTCAAAGGTTATCTTGAGCCGACTATGATGTAATAAAATGTAAAATAAAATAATTCTAAGTTTGGTCGGCCTTATTGGCTAAAATTCTGGAACCTTCCCAGGCGGTGGATAATTGCCTATATAAGGAAGGCTGTATTATTGTCTTAGGCAGTTCAGAATAGTTCTGGGTAATAGTTCGAGGCTTTGTCCTACAGAATATTGTAAGGGAATGCCCATGTGGCTTTGCATATTGTAATTCTGAAAGTTTGTAATTCCACATTTGTGGAGATAATAAGAAGCCAATTTTCTGTTCTTGCATATTACTGTTTCTCTATTTCTGTTATGTGTTTGTGGTATTAAGGGGAGCACCCTTCATCAGTATCGAAAGGTGAGTACTGAGAGGGGAGGGGTGAATCAGTACTACAAAACAATTTAACAAACTTTCTTAACCATTCACCCAATTCATAAGTTTGCATGCATCTCATAAAACATATAAAACATTAACAATAAACATAACTAATTATACAATTATTTTGGTATCACAGAAATCCTTGTTAGAGGATAAAAACTACGGTGGGGATGACACCCACAAAACTTCACTACTACAATAAAAAGTTTTCTCAGTTTGAGCTAAATTGTTAGCTATTTCTGATAGCTTACCCTATTAAGAGTCTAAAGACTTGTGAATTCTACCTTGCTAAAGTATTTTACAATTCTAATCTAAGAATTGTACCATGTTAAAGAATTTACAATTCTAATCTGCTCAATTAAGAGACTTTACAATTTGGATTACAAACTTAATTAGTAACAAATATGTTTGTAGTACTTGCATCAATCATATGCTTATCAGACTCAATATGCTCATTAACTGATTACCTCATATTGTGCTTCAATATCAAATATGTACTCAGTAGATTCAACTCTGAATCATAATTACACTGTACTTTTTACTGCTTTGTTATTCGATGGTTTCACTACTCATCACCTTCTCTCTTTAATCTCTCCAAATTTGCACATATACTCTCACATGCATTCTCATCCTCTCTAATCTTCTCACTTAGATTCATTTTATACTCAATTCTAGAAGTGGTGGAAATGTTCTAGAATCATCTCCTTAAGTTGTGCTAGCATTGGTTACTCCTCCAATGCATATATCACATTTAATTCTTATTTGTGAATCTAACCTTGTAATCATACATAATCAACATGTTTAAATCTCCAATGCTTTGTTAGATAATCTCCTTGATATTTGTAAACCATTTTCTTCTTGGTGTCCAGATTCAATGTATCTATAGATTCTCCTTATGTTAGACTGCATTGCTCAGTAATACATTTTTTTATTGCTCGATAACTATATCTTCTCCTTGATTTGGTGGACATTGTAGCTTAGTACAACTTAGTGCTCAGTTCTGCCTTACTTGGTGACTAAACTTCCTTTGCCTTTACCAAAAAATGTCTTTCCTTAATTTCCTTTTACCAACTAGCTTGTTGCTCTTAAAGACTTGTCTTTCCTTCATTACCAAATCACTTTGAAAATCATTATGACTTTATCATAACCAATGACAACAAAATGACTCTTAGGAATATCATCTCTCTCTCTCTCTCCCTAGCTTTGCCATTTTTAAAATATCACAAAGGGGTTTTTCTTTGCTTTTCCCCTTCCAAAAATATTGTTGTCTCCATTCTTTGAATTTTGGGTGCTTGCTCCTAATTCTTGGTTATCTTATGGTAACACATTCATCTTTCTCTCTCTCAGATTAATTGTTCTTTACATTAACAATGTGTATCTAGTGTTGTTATTGATGTAAACTAGCTATTTGCATTGATGTTAAATTGTCGAAGTGTTGTGTTTCCTAATGCACGAGAAGATGAAATAAGAAAGAAAAAATATTTTAAGTCTAATAGAGGTTTTGTATTCAGTGTTTAGAGTTTTTTTAATGTCTAGTGCTAACAATGAGTCAATATGTGATGTTTTCAAAAGGTGGAAGTACGGGAAGCTAGTATATGCAGGAAAGGGTATCTAAAGTCCTTATGGGAGAATGCTCTATATTTCTCTATATAAAAATTTAGTGGCTTGTGATTATAGAATAAGTATGTATGGTATGTGAATGTTGCACCATCTTTTTTTCAATTCCATAGAAGTTTAGAGGTTGAAGTTGTGTTTGGATATTTGCTAATAGTTAAGGCTATCTATTAGGACTGGTCAGGTTTGGCTCAAAGAATGCTCTGCATTTCTCTACATTGGTGCTTATAGGTATGTAGTTTGGTGGACATGTTCATAAGGTTCATGTAGTGTTCTAGTTTAGATATCTTAGGTTGGTTTACTCTATAAGTGAAGATGTGTTGCTTTGTGTTTTGTGTCATTGTCTATGTTGGTCTCTGGTTAACTCAGTGGATTGTGTTGATTTTATTAATGAGTTATCAATCTAGATATTATTTGGAGGAATATTTGAGAGGTTATTATGGATATTTTCATGTTGTGTTGAGATCTACATTGAGTTATGTGCATTGGATAATATTTTTCAGTTAAATGGCTAATGTGTTCTAATGTATTGCTACATGTTGCATTTGGTGTTGACTTTAGATGATGTTGTGTTGTGTGTATTTTATTCAAATAATTTGTGGGAGGTGTGTTATGATGTATTTAGGTCCCCTTTATCTCCTAGGGTGGACCCCATTGAGTAAAATTGGTCATGTTGGTCAATTCTGTGTAAATTATGCTTAGCTCTACCTTGGCCAACCTAGTTGTAATTTCAGATGATCAAGATTTTGCATACAAATGTATGGAATAATATAGATTGAGTGTGGATTTAATTTTATGTTTATGTGATGTTAATGTGAAAGAGAATATTTGCAAGTATATGATATTGACAAAGTTTTTTATAGAGATTGATCAGGAGATCCTACATCTTTGAATCCATCATATCTCTATTCCTACTATAAGATAATGAGTCCTTTTGGAAACTTATACATTCTTGTATCTTCTCCTATGATTGTGCACCTCAAATTTTAAAATCCTTTGCATTTATCCCTAAGGTTGTGCACCTTATCCTTCAAGTCCTTTACAGGAGCAATGAGCTACTTGGCCTTTGGCCTAAAAAAATGTAATTTTATATTCATATAGTGAGTTTTATTCTCACTATGGTTTTTCCCACATTGGGTTTTCCATGTAAATAGTGTTTATGTGTTCATTGCAATATATTTCATTTATTCTTCGTTGGATTAAGATAATTAATAATAAGTGTTTGTGACAAAAAAAAGTTTACTTTTGTTCAAATATTGATTCACTCCCCTTCTCAATCTTATGGTGTGTTCAATACTTGGTATTAATGTTTAGTTGTTTTTAAAGAAGCTTAATCACTTAAGAAAGATCTAAGATGACACATGAAAATAGTCACAAATTACCAAAGTTTGATAGAAAAATTATACCTTTTGGAAGGAAAGGATGGAATCATTTGGACTCTATGTCATTTGATGTTTGGGATATTCTTAAGAAACCATACAATTATATAACTAGTACTCGTTAAACACCAAATGAAATCTAGTTGCATGAGAATAATGCAAGGCTATGAGTGCTATCATCAATGGGTTAAGTGATTCAAAGTTGTTGAAGGTCATTCCCTATAAAACTATAAATTAAATTTGGAAGAAGTTGAGAAATATATATGGAGATAAGAAGATCAAGCAAGTCAAGTTGCAAAATCTAAAATTAAATTTGAAACCCTACGAATGTCTAAGGATGAAATTATTAAAAGTTGCCTACATTGAGTGAATGAATATGTTAGTGCAATTAGAGGTATTGGTTGAACTATAGAAGATAATAAAGTTGTGTAAAAACTAATTAGGAGTATGCCTAGATGCTACAAAACCTTGTTGTATGCCATTCGATAGAGTTAGGATATGGATACATATACATTGGATCAACTCTATGGGTATATCTCTTCCTTTCAAATTGCTAAACTTGAAGATTATCAACATTTCAAGAAGGACGTCACATTCAAGGTGACAAAGAAGATTTAAGATGTACACGAGATAAATAATGACCTAGAAAATGAAGAAGAAAACTTTATGAGAAGACTAAAGAAAGGATCTAGAAAGTATAAAGATAAGCTACCCTTCAAGTATTTTAATTATTGAAGAACTGTTCATTATGGTTTTAAACGTCCTTTTAAGGAAGATAACTTTAAGAATTCTAATGATGATGAGAGAGAGAATATTTATTAAACAAATAACAAATATGCAAGAACATGTAACAAAGACAAGGGTTAGAAGAGCATTTTTTTAGTAGAGACCCATTCTTTAAAAGATGAAGATGGCAATAGTTCAAATGAAAAAATACTATTTTTGGAAATCAAGGAGAATGGTAGTAAGATATTGAAGGTTAGAATACTACATAAAATAGTGAAATAATTGTGAAGAATTCCTTACATGAAAGAGAATAACCTAGACATTATGTAATTGTTTCTAGATTTCCAATTCATGATTGGTGAAAGTTGAAAGTTCCTTGAGTTTAAGAAGTATGATGGATGATCAATAAATTTTTCTAGTGAAGAAGTTGCACCTATCTACATTAAGGGAATTATACCAATTGACGGTAAGAATAAGATTAATGATGTTTATTATGGTAAGGATCTAAGACAAAATATATCTAGTATGAGTCAGATGTGTAGTGGAGGTTATAAGATTATCTTTCATGGATCTAGACGTGAGATCAAAAAAGGTTCCTAAATATTAGTTGCATAAGGTGTAAGGACAAATGGAAATGTCTACTACCTTAAGGAAAATAAAGGAGACAATTATTTGTTAGCATAGAGTAGTGAATGTTGGTTATGGCACAAGATGATTGGATACATTAATTTTGAAAATATGATGAAGATTATTTCTTTTAATACTATGAGATATTGGTCCCAAATTATCAAGTCTACTAACATTGTGTGTAGAGAATGTAAGATAGGAAAGCATGCCAAAAAAATTCAAGAACAAGGGGTACTCAACCACAAGACCTTTGGAGCTAATACATAGATATTTATGTGAGGCTACAAGGACAAGAGGACTAAATAGTAAAATGCATTTCATGTTACTCATTGATGATTATTCTAGAATGGAATGGGTTACTTTCTAAAGTGAAAATTTTGAATCTTTGGATTGGTTTAAGGTATTCAAAAATTTGGTTGAAAATTAAATAGATGCTAAGATCGAGTGTTTAAGGTATGATAGAGATGGTGAGTTTTCATGATGTGAATTAGATATATTTTGTGAAGAATGTGGAATTAGAAGAGAATTATCTACTCTGAGGAATCCATAACAAAATGGAGTGGTTGAAAGAAACAATTTTTGTTGAGATGGATAAAATTATGTTAAAATATGCTAACCTACCTAAAATGTATTAAAGAGATGTTGTGTGTGTTTTTGTATATATTCTTAATAGGGTAAAATTAAGAGTGAATCTTATAAAGACACATTATGGGATATTGTTTGGAAAGGTAACTACTACCAAATATTTTAGAATATTTTGAAGCAAGTTGAGACATGAGAAAAATCTAGGACAGTTTGATGCAAGATTTGATGAAGAAATATTTATGGGATACTCCACAAAAAGCAAGGTTTACTGGTTCTATAACATGAGGCTAAAGAAGACTATAGAGATCACAAATGTCTGAGTAAGTGAAGAATAGGATCAGGATGCTCTATAACCTAAGATTGAGTATGAAGAAGTTCTTGTTACCCTTGCAAAAGGAAATAATACTCTGGAAGACAAAGAAGTATCAAATGAAAAAGAAAGGTAACTTGAATAGGTATCGAATGAACTGGAAAAGTATGTGCAAAGAAATCATTCTAAATATCATATAATTGGAGACAAAGACAAAGGTGTCTAGATAAGGAGGCTTACCAAGGCAAGTGAATAAACAAATTAGTATTTTTTGTCTAAAGTGGAACCAAATACTATTGTAGAATCAAGAAAAGATGATGGTTAGATAAGAGAAATGAATGAAGAGATGGATAAGATAGAGAAGAATTTGATATGGGAATTGGTACCTAGACTAGTAGACAAGAATGTGATTGGAAAAAAGTGGGTGTTCAGAAACAAGCTAAGTAAAGATAGAGAAGTCACAAGAAACAAGGCAAGACTGGTATGTAGTGGGTATGTAAAGGTTATACACAAGTTGAATGTATAGACTTTGAGGAGACATTTTCTTTGTTAGCTAGGATGGAAGCAATAAGGTTATTTATTTTATTTGTTTTTCATAAGAACTTGGAGGTGTAAAATATGGATGTCAATTTTGCATCTATGAAGAGCTAGAAGAAGAGGTTTACATTGGCCAACCATATTTTTTTTTGTTGTTAGATGGTCAAAATATGGTTTTTAGGCTCAAGAAAGCACTTTATGGACTTAAGAAAGCTCCTAGATCTTGGTATGATATTTTCCCATGCCTCCTACCTATATATCTAGATTTGGGGTAAAAACACAATAAGTTGTCACCCTTTTACAAAGGAAAAGGCTAACAACACCAAAACTAAAAAACTTCAAGGGCATAAAAGTCACATTTCTATTTAGAATTTGAAGATGGTGTAAACTGATGAAATGTGTGGAATAGGATGAATTTTATGCCTATAATTTCTAAAAATTAATTTGAACAAAAATTAATATTTTTTTAAAAAAATTTAGGTCTATTTTTCATTTCTTGAAAAATATTGCAAATCAGGGGGTTTACTTCCCTTCAAATCATTATAAGTAAAACATTGTTTTTTCCTCCAATTTCAGAATATGTTTTAGATGACATGTATATCTAGTGCAAGAAAAAAGAAAGAAGTGTTTTCAATCTATCGTTTGCCCGTGATAAGTATTCAAAGTTGAACTTACCTGAAATCAATAGTATTTGTCTCACGCCACTTTTCCCCTATCAAAACTATACCAAAAATCAAATAAATTATATATTATTCAAGAAGACTCTCTTCTCTAATGTCTTATATGATTTTAAATTTTTTTTGAATTGATTTAGCATTTTTCTATATTTTCCAAATCAACGACTTCTCAAAGCTTAATATACCTACATGTAGCTTTTAGCAAATTAGTTTAACATTTTGTAATTGAAACAATATAAAATTTATATGTCCAGAATCATAGTTCTGAGATCTAAAAAATGGTACTTTTAGTTTTTTGACATTTGCTATTTTCAAGAGAGAAAGGAACACTAGAAGTGCAAAATTCTGCATTTTTTGTGTTTTTGAAGGTTTGGCTACCAACATGACATGCCACCTAGGATGACTCAGCCGAGCCCAACTCGGTCAAGTCCTACTAGGCCGAGTACCCTTACGGGTTGGCCCCCCGCGAGTGGTCACGTGAGCGGCCCACCCTTTCAAATAAAAGGGTATATATATAAGTTATTTTTCTAAATATATATGTATATCAATTGCAAATTTTAATTCTTATTTTAGAATATAAGGGGTTTTTGAAGCTAGGAGACATTTTCCCAGGGAAGTTACAAAGACATTTTGTTTTTGGAGGAGTATGAAGGCAAGTTTTTTAGTGACGAAGGAGTAAAGCAATAAAAAATTTCTTGCTTAGATATTTGAGCAATGGGAAATAAAAGGACTAGAACAAGGAAATATGATCGTAAAAAGGATGCCCAAATGAAAGGTCATACGAAACTTGTCAAAGAGAAACCGGTCGATGTTGAAGAAGAACCTATCGATGTTGAAGAAGGTGCAACTCAAATAGGGGAGGATATTGGTAGTAGTTGAAGTATACATATTTATCCTATAATGAAAAATTTGATGGACATAAATGAGGAATCACTTATTAGTCAAATTTCACCAGAGCACCTGGTACCTGAAAGAACTATTAAATTGCATCTCAAAAACATGTGGAAGGAATATTTTGAGAGTACTTCTTTGGTGGGAAAAGCACAATTATTTGCAAAGTTATTCGGGAAAAAGGAAATGACTCTGGTTTTGGAGTTGTTGGGTATTGATAATAGGAAAATGGTAGGAGGTCAAGTAAAAGAGATAATAATTTAAAATTTACAAGATGCATTTAACATTGTTAATAGGGAAGATCATGGAGGATCAGATTCAAATGTTGCTAGAAGAGTGTTGATGACTATGATTTCCAGTAAAAGATCAACACATAAAAATCAAGTTCAAGCAATTTTTGATTTACTCAAGGTATCTCGAAGAACTGTTCAGAGATATTTTAGGAAGAGAAATATGTTGGATATGGACATTGAAAAGAATTGGGTATAGATTTGTAGATTTTCTCATAAAGATAGAATTTTTGAAGATGTAAGAAGACAGGTCATCAATTATTGGACCAACCACTCTCATGTTTCTTCCAATAGAAGGGACACTATACAAATGAAAGATGAATAGACTAGTATGAAGATTTCACATCCAAAACATTTTGTTGATACTACACAAAGTGAATTGTTTGAAGCATTCAAACATGAATTTCAGATGTGGAAATAGGTCAGAGAATGTTTGAGATATTGTGCCCTTGCTTCATATGCATAATAAGGTTCGTGAAACATGTTGTCAAAATCATGTTGAGTTTCACTTATACTTGAAATCATATAAAAAGGTTATGGCAGTACTTAATCTAGATATGGTTACTAGAAGTACAACATAATTTATAAATTCCATTTTATATGATAAATCAGAAGACTTGGATGAAGTCGATGTCTAGTGTGTAAAAAATGAATGCAATGATTGTAGAAATTTACAAAAATTTCTTTTACAATTTGATAATATTGATGTTACAACACCAGTCTAGTGGAAGAGATTTGAATACGAAACATACCAAATGAAGATAGGAGGTGAATTAAAAAAAATGCATTAAAGGAGATTGAATTACTGTACCTTCAATTCATGGATAGATTTTGATCTATGGTTTATCCACATATCCAACATTGTCATGGTGCATGATGACAAGCTAAACAGTTTCATAATTCCCAAAATTGTTTCCCACGTGGTTGTATTCTTTTAGTTGTAGATTTTGTAGAGAACTATACATTTTCCCCTCAAACAGAGATCCGGAGTCAATATTATCATTCTAATCAAGTTGTAATATTTGTGCATGTGACCTATAGACATGCACAATTTGATTTGGATGAGATAGAAAGTATAGATCAAAATGAATGCATTATCATCAAGGAGGTTCATTTCTATATTAGTGATGATAGGGTTCATGATAGGAGCTACATGGCTCATTGTTTCAGCATATTTTTAAACAATCTTGTGAGTCATGGGATAAATGCTTCACAATATTAGATCTGGTCTGATGGGTGTGTGGGTAAGTACGTGCATTATATTTTCTTTTAAAGCATTTCATTTCTATATATATATATATATATATATATATATATATATATATTTATTTAAAAGTTAAATTTTCATGTGTGTACATTTTTGTAAATTTAAATTGTAGGTCAATTTAAGTTTGCAAAAGCCTTTAATTGGTTAGCCATGTAACATGCTAGACATAATGTTAAGTTTCCTTGGAACTTCTTTGAAAGTGGATATGGAAAAGGAGACCACGATGGAGTAGGAGCATGTGTGAAGTGTGCACTCTGACAACATGAACTTCAAGGTACATACATTTGATATTCAACTTGTTTACTTGAGTATAACTTTACATTATGTACATGTTCTTTAATCTTCATTTGCTAGAAATAAACTAATTATATATATATATATATATATATATATATATATATATATATATATATATATATATATATATATATATATACTAAATTGTTAAAAATATATCTAGGTAACATGATAGAGAATTCAAAGAAAATTGTTGAATAGTGTCAAAATCATTTCACTACTCGAGGCACAAAATAAAACAAACATTGCTTTTGGTAAGTGATAGGTAAATTTAAAACTTTCATTTTTCAAACTCAAATTCTAAAAACTATGTATTATACTTGTCACATGTGTTTTAACTTGTTGAATATATATATATATATATATAGATATATATATATATATAGATATATATATATATATAGATATATATATGTATATGTATATATGTATATGTATATATTTATGTATATATATATATATATATATATATATATATATATATATATATATATATATATATATATATATATATATATATATATATATATATATATACATAAATATATACATATACATATATACATATACATATATACATCTATATATATATATATATATATATATGTATATATATATATATATATATGTATATGTATATATATACATATATGTATATGTATATATATGTATATGTATATATATACATATGTATATATATATATATATACATATATATATATATATATATATATATATGTATATATATATATACACATATATGTATGTTTGGTGTAAAATATGGATGGGGTTTAGAACAATGGGGGTTTGCACATAAAAGAGATGCTAAACCAATATTTAACACAAACATGAAATTCTAATGATAAGGAATATAAATCTGGAAATGCTTGCAAAGAATAATGAAATCAAATAAAATGAAATACGTACCTCATAACATAGCAGATATGGAAATACATATTTTTTGGTGCATGTATCGTGTTTTTGGAAATTCTACAACCGGATCTGGAATAGAAACACAGAGACGGAGAAAACCCAATGTATCATCTTAAAATGGAAGCACTTCCATGGTAAGAGCATTTATCCCTCCGAGTAAGTGGTTTGGGGTCATGTCAAGCACCTTGAATGGATATTCGACTTGGATCTGGCTTTTCCCCCTGTTCTACCCCATTTTCCACTTCTTCCTAGCATTTTCCTAGCAATCTGGACTATGAATCTGAGGTTTTGGACCCTAAGGTCAAATTTGACCTTATGGGGTCAAAGTCGACCTCGACCTTGACTAGGTCAGGGTTGACCTCAACCCTGACCTAGTCAAGGTTGACCTTGACCTTGACCCTAAGGTCTAGGATCTTCAAGGTTAGCCTCCGGTTGCGGGATTTCATCAAAAACTTGTCTTTTCCCTCTTCGGGGCCACTATTTCTCGGATTAAGCATCAAATTCTCAAATTAATATTTGAGGTGAACCTTTCTTGATATTTGTATAGGATTCCTAATTTATTATTGGAGATTAGCCTTTCTCAAGTTTGGTGCCTAATGCTCAAATTAACTTTGGGGTTGGCCTTACCTTGAATTTTGTAACAAGGCTCTTAAATAATTATTTTATTTATTTATTAAGGGTGGTCCCCTCCTAGAGTTTTATGTCAAGAATTTAATTTAATTTCCTTTCCATGTGCACCTCTCTATATTTTTGTGCCATGGGCCCTTAATTATTATTTTCTACGAGGCCCCTCTTGTGCCCTAGATCACTATAAAAGGGAGCCTTCCTCTCTCATTTTCACATATCATCTCATAATCTCTCAAGCTCTCAAGTGCAAGCAAGCAAGAAGATCAAGCATTCAAGCCTTCAAGCATTCAAGCATCCAATTCATCAAGGAGATCCATTAGTAGCCATTGAAGGATTCAAGCTCTATGGAGCTCTCTTGTTGAAGATTCCTCCATTTCTATTCAAGCCTCTTCCTAGTTCAAGATCCATTCAAGATTGGTGTTGAAGATCTAAAGACAATTGATTAGAGACATCCTATATTTGATTCTACATTTATCCATTCTTGTGGATTCAAGGATTCGAATCCTCCACAAGGGTTTCAACTCAAGCAAGGTGAATTGTTCCGTTTACTTTGTTTATTCCAGCAATTTTAATTCAATTTCAAGGTTAATTCCTAAATTGGGGTTTGACTGAGGCAAACCCCCCAAACAAACAACCAAAAAATCTCTTTTTCTTGTAGGTACAGATGCAAAATTTTGGATCTGAGAGCAAATTTGGATACCCTTTTCGACAAACTTCTGGGATCTGTGAACAGAATTCAAATCGGACTTCAAATAAAGAATGTGGTATTTGACCTTGTATGAGGGTCAAACCTGAGCTGAGCCATCTCGGAAAAAGATTTCTGGGTTTTGTGGATCTCACAGTTTCAGTTTAAGATCTTAGGAATCAACAATTTTTTAGATTGTTTGACAGGGTTTTCAGCTGATTCTTTTTCGGAGGTAAGTACCTTTGTTTCTTAATTTCAATATTAGTCATCTATATTTACTTTCCATATTAATACAATTTCATGTAAGTATAAAATATTGGCTTTGGGGTCTCTTTTATGTGCAAAACATTGTTCTAGGACTCCATACACTATTTTATCCTTTACACCCAAAAATCTTTTTATTTTATAAACCAGGTTGACCTTGACCCAAATACAGGGGTGCAATTGTGCCCCTTTATGTCAACCTTAACCTGCACTACTCCGACAAAAATTTTGTTCATGATCCCGAAAGTTTTCCAAAAAGGGTATCCAAATCTGCTTTGTAACTCTTGAAATAATGACTGTCGATATCTAAAAATGGTGTTTTGGGGTGGCTATATAGGGTTTTGCCTTAGTCAAACCCCTATTTTGGTGATTTCCACCTCCACAAATTGTCGGATGTAATAGAATGTGCGTGTGTGTTGCTCGTAGGAAGAGCTTTGAATATACAATGCCAAGATCTAATCTTCTAGATTGAAACCCTAGCATGAATTGAAATGAGAGAGAAAAGCATAGATTTTAATATGATAAAGAAAGCATACCAAGCCTCCAAGGCTAAATTACTCCTACCAAACTCACAATCCTTAGTTGCTACCCCATGATTGTATCTTTAGAATGCTTGAATGTTGAAAATGGTAGATCAAGGAAGAAGGAATCTTTCTTGCTCCAAATGAATGTCCATAATAACTTGTCCATAAAATGCTTTCTTGCATTAAGGCATCATCATATCTTGTTCTCCTATATCATCCTCTTGAAATCTTGCATCATTATCTCATCATTATGTCCTCTCATAACCTTTTTTTACTTGTTGAAATGAAGTCAAAAGAGTTCTTATATAGAGATTTCAAAGCAAGGTTCCTCAAGAAATGTAAGGGCCCCTAATTAAAATTTCACCTTGAATTATGGTCCAATCATAATATCCAACTAAGGTGAAAATGTATTAAATGAATTTTGAATAAAAACCCTTCCGCATTCAAATCTGGAGGCCCATTTTTAATTTAGGGCCCTGCGATGATCCAAATTTTAAAGAAGGAACCAAAACCTGACAAAGGTCAAGGTCAACCTTTACCCTAACCTAGGTCAAGGTCAACCTCAAGTCAGGGTCGACCTTGACCCTGACCTGAGGTTTCAAGCTAGTCAACTTACAATTTCAGTGAAGTTTTTGGGTTGGCCAGAGACTTAGAATGATGGGAAAACAAAATAGAATGATGGAAAGGGGCACATATGCATAGAAGAAATGTGATGAAGGCTAGGAGGACCACTACATAGGTCCTACCTAGAAAATAGAGCCATGAAGAAGGAAATCAAGGAGAATCCTCAAGATCCTAACCCTAATTTAACCTAGAAATGAAGAATCAAGTGTAGATGCATCCTAAATGCAAGTCTATCATGAAAATGTACTAAATGAGGGTGATAAACCTACCAAGATGGAAGTGCTTCCATTTTAAGATGATACATTTATCCCCCACTTTAGCTTAGATATGACACTACATGAATATGCAAGCTAAAGTAAGAAAACATCATAATAAATAAAAAGGATATAACCAAGTCCTTAATGTAGGAATCCTGCAAAAAACTGTTAGTACCTGCAACCTGCAGCACACAAGGTTAATGAAAATCCATAAATCACCTAAGAATTACTAAAATGAAATTGAGAAGTGCATAAAGCCCCTTATGCCCCCCCTATTTCGACTTTCTACTTCTGAAGGGTGAAACAAGGTGAGAAGGATAGTCCTATACACTGGATATACAATTTGTTGAAAAAGGCCTTTCCCTAAACTAATTATAAGGATTCCTACCCTTCCTAAATTGATTCAAGGAGTTAGGTATCTAAATCACGATTCCAATACCGTAAACATAACTGAAAATGAATCTACAGAACTCAAGTTATGATGAAAAGAGTGAATGTCTATCTAAAAGCATACGAAGGGAAATTTGAATTTAACATAAATAAACCCTATCAAAAACCCTAATAAAAACCCTCATTAAAAACCCTAATTTTGATCTATAAATAAGGGAAGAGATCACATACCTACTCATTCTTACCATTTGCAGAGTTTATGAGAGAAAGTAGGATGCCAAGCAGAGAGGAACTTTGAGGGACATGAATGGAGCTCCTGAGACAGTGCCTGGCCATAGGAGAGATGCTTCCCAAGGTAAGTTTGTTGTTGTTGATATCTATAATCTCAAAATCCTATTTTTATAGGCAAGGTTGATCCTGACCCTTAAAGGTTGTCCCTGACCTAGTTATGTCAATCTCAACCGTTTAAAGTCGACATAAACTGGGAAGGTCTACACCTTTCCTAGAGTGAGGTCGACCAAGACCCAGGAAGGTTGAACTTGACCCAAGAAGGTCAACCTTGACCAAGTCAAGTTGGATATATATTTTTGTGGTTCTATAGTTTCTATATGATGTTGGTTTGTTCTTACAGGACCTGGTTCATCTCTGAGAGCACCCATTTGGAGGGCCACTATTGATCATCAGAGAGAAACTATCCGAGCTAAGCAGGGATGAGATACAACTATTGAGAGATGTAGGACTATACTAGGTAATAGTCCTACCACAAATGATATTCCATTGAGCCATGATATTAGCTCTTATAGAGATGTGGGATGAGGACACATGTTCCTTTCATCTTCCCTCAGGAGAGATCACAGTGACACAGGAGGATGTGTACAGGATCCTAAAACTTCCAGTTTGAGGCAAGCCTGTTAGATCAAGAGTACAATGGGGTCCTAAGGATATCCATGTAGATGCAGAGTATTTCCTAGGATAGGTTCCATAGATGCGAACCCAAGCAGACCATATCACCCTATTAGCCATACTGGAAAGTCTGACACCCTTGGTACAGAGGGTTATGTTGTGTATACTTTCTTTGGTTGTAGTACCCAACATAAAGGGTACAATATTTTCAACACCTTTTACCCATCTCATATGTAGGATGGAGAGTGATAGGACTATCTTCATGTGGGGCTGCATCATGCTAGCCCATATATACCATGGGTTATGTCAGTTGGTGAGATATCAGCGAGAGAGTCTCACGGTATGCACACTATTACATATTTGTTTTTTCGAGCATTTCACATGTACACGACCATAGGGTGTTCCTGTGATGGTAGATGTGAGCACATTGAGAGCCTTTGCTTATCCACTAGGAGATGTATGGAAGCACAAAGATATCCTCTATTGGAGGGTACTTCTAGACTATGTACCAGGCATAGATGTGATATGGAGACCATACTATCACATGACAGAGTGGCCAAATACATGAAATTAGATGAGACACTCACAATAGCACAAGCTTCTAGAGGATCATCCTAGTCACATAGTAATGTTGTACTACTATGATAGAGTGATGAGACAGTTTGGTTTTATACAGGGGGTCCCTAGAGTAGTACCTTGGTACGCACATCCTACGAGATACTATCAGAGACCTAGCGCTATACATTGACCATTAGTAGCAGACATTATAAACAATAATATAGACAAGAGAGAGGATATAGAGGTATCTCCCGATTTGGCCTATTTAAGTGTTAGCGAGTACTACATCATATACTGGAGTCTGAAGGGAACCCACCACATCTTCCCTGATGACTATCTCATAGGTGATCTAGGCCTTTTAGAGAGGACACACTGAGATAGTAGCATACCAGAGGAGGAGGAGGATCATAGAAACAAGGAGGAGACCATGTCCATGGGAGATCCCATGGAGGAGGAGAGAATAGAGGAAAGAGCAGATAGGATTCCCCCAGCTGATAGTATCGGTGAGGATGTGCATGTTGTTCATGCATCACCACAGAGATCACAATGACCTCCATGTACCCATACAGAGGCACCACCTCTGATACCTAGACATAGTGAGCATGGAGAGATTAGTCACTCCATGTCCCCACCATCTAGACTCTTTAGTGATACCCAGGAGGGAGATCTAGGTATAAAACATGCATTTAATTTAATATTTATCTTAATTTGTGAAAAAAGGACTAAAAGATAAATATATTGCAATTCTTTAGCTAGTGTAGCAGAGTGGAGGAGCTTTGTATCTGATGTCCTAAAGGATATATGTCTGTCCTACTGACTACCACCCAGCCAGTGAGAGTTCCCCATTAGTCACAGAGATCCCGGCAGGCATGTCGATATCTTTGCTTATGTCCAGCGAGAGCTGAGGTTATGTAGAGAAAGAGAGGAGAGGTTGATGGCTGACCTACAGAGATCACATGAGCATGCATATGAGCTTAGCATATCGAGGAGCCACTCATAGACTACCAGATAGAGATCTTCATCTTCTCATCATAGATCAAAGAGATCTGGGAGCCACCAACCACCAGAGCATAGGGATAGAGAGAGTGATAGATAGGGCATTGTGCCACATATGTATCAAACTCAAAAGAATTTATAAATGAAAAACTCTCTTTGCTAGTTATTTATGTGATTGATTACTATATTTTCACCAATAACATAAAACTTAACAGAAAGAAAGAATGTGTATAAATGTATTCAAATGTAATTTTCTAAAATCACATAACCTATCAAACAAACATAGTTATTTTATAATGAATACATAAATACACAAGGAAAGAAAGGTGTACTAAGGATAATAACATTTGAGATGCATAATATTGATAGGTTCCTTAAAAGGCACACCATCCATATCAGTAATTTTTTAATTTCCTGAACCAAAGTCCTTAATTACAACGAAAGGTCCAAGCCAATTAGGGCTAGACTTTCCTTTTTCACCAGGTAAAGCATTCACATTTCTTTGATTCTCATATAATACTAAATCACCCACTAAAAATGATCATTCAATTACCTTATGATTATACTGCTTCTAAAGTGATTTATGATAAGCCTTTATATGTCCCAAAGTGTTTATTTGTTGTTCATCCAACATTTCTAATTCTTGTAATCGTTGTTCTCGAAATGTATCTTTGTCAATTATCCCATGAAATGAAACACATAAAGAAGGTATTTCCAATTCCAAAGGCATAATAGCATCAGTACCATAGACAAGATTATAAGGAGAAGTACCCATGGCAGTATGAACACTAGTCCTATAAGCCCATAAAGCATAGGTAAGTTGGCTATGCCAATCTTTCGCATGATTATTAACTATTTTCTTCAAAATTTGTTCAATGACTTTATTTGATGCTTCAACTTGACCATTAGATTGAGGATAATAAGGAGTAAAAAATCTATGTTGAATTCGATATTTCTCCAAGAATTTTGTGACTTCTTTATTCTTAAAAGAGGTACCATTATCTGAAATTATCATCGAAGGAATACCAAATCATGTTATAATATTGTTAAGAATGAAATCACAAATAACATCCATAGTAGTTGAATGGAGAGGGATAGCTTCCACCCACTTCATAAAGTAATCTGTAACTGTCAGGATGTATGTATGTCCTTGAGAAGAAGCTGGTGAGATTTTTCCAATAAGATCAAAACCCCAAATACTAAAAGGCTATGGAGCAACTTGATTACGAAGCTCATGAGCAGAAGCATGAATCAAATTACTATGCTTCTGACATTGAGGACATTTCTTACCAAACATGAAAGAATATTGTTCCATTGTTTTCCAATAATATCCCATTCTAAGAAGTTTATTGACTAAAGATTTTACACCAAAATGTCCCCCACAAGAACCAGAATGAGCTTCTACCAAAGCTACTAGAATTTTGGTTCTACCAAGACATCTTAATAGCAAACCATCATAAGAGAATTTGTAAAGCGTATCTCCTAAAATGATATAATGTGTTTCAAGATTCCTAATATGATTACACATGTTCCTTGTTTCTAATTCAGGAAAAGTACCATCTTTCAAAAAATGAAAGATATGAGAATACCATTCATCCAAATGCAATTTGAAACAATCAGAGGTAACCTTATTAGAAATTACAGGGTTTTTAAGAGTATGTATAGTAAATTGAAAAATTTCAGCGTTATTCTTAAGACAAACCAAAGAAGTTGTGCTTGCCATGGCGTTCGTGTGTCGATTATCTTTCCTAGGTAAAGTTTGAATCGTATAAGAAGAGAATTTTGAAAGAACATCAAGAGCCGAATCTCTATATTGTGTCATTTTATCATTCATAATATGATAACCTCCTTTAATCTATTCCATAATCAATTGTGAATCTCCATAAATTTCCAAGTTTTTAATGTTAAGGGATGAAGCTTCTCGTAAGCCAGCTATAAGAACTTCATACTCCACAATATTGTTAGTACAAGGAAAAGTCAATTTATATGATAGAGGGATCGACTTTTTTGTAGGAGGGATCAAAATAATACCAACACCAAAACCTATCTTACATCTAGACCTGTCAAAATATAACTCACAAACATTATCATGTTTAATAGCTAGAATGTTTTCATTGGGGAATTCTATTGAAGTAAAACATGTATCGGAATGAGGACAAGGAGCTTCAGCCAAATAATTTGTTAAAGCTTGTCCTTCAATTGACTTTTGAGAAATAAAATTAAGATCAAATTCTGTAAGTAACATTACCCACTTTGCCAGATGACCAGAGAGATCAATTTTTGAGAAAAGATGTTTCAAAGGATGAAATTTAACAATCACATTGACTTCAACATTTAATAGATAATGCTCGAGTTTCTGACAAGCATAAACTAAAGCTAAACATTGTCTTTCAAAATTTGTATATCTTGTTTCATCATCGAGTAAAGTCTGACTAATGTAGTACACAGGTCTTTCCTTACCTTTACTATCATGCTGAGCCAACAACGCACTCACCGCATTCAGAGTGGCTGAAGTATACAGATAAAAGGGTTTATCAAATTGAGTATGTTACAAAATAGGAGGATTGGCGAGATACTCCTTAAATTACTCAAAGGATTGCTTACATTCTTTATTCCAAGAGAAAGTGGTATCCTTTCTAAGAAAGGAAGTAAAAGGAACAATTATATCAACTAAGTTGGAAACAAAGTGACGAATAGCTTGAATTTTTCCTTGTAAACTTCGTAACTAAGAAATGCTCTTAGGAGGAGGCATATTAACAATAGCTTCAATATTTTTAGTATCTACCTCTATGCCTTGCTTAGAGATTATAAACCCCAATAATTTACCAGAGCCAACTCCAAAGACACATTTCTTAGGATTCAATCTCATATTGTAACTTCTAATCCTTTCAAATATATGTCGTAAAATACTAACATGAACTTCTCTTTGTATAGATTTTGCCAAGATATCATCCACATAATCCTCAAGAATCTTATGAATATAATCATGAAAAAATAAAGTCATGGCTCGTTGATAATTTGCTCCCACATTTTTTAATCCAAAAGGCATCATGACCCAACAAAATATTCCCTAAGGTGTTATAAATGTGGTTTTAAATTGATCTTTAGGAGGAATAATTTTTTTTATTATAGCCCAAAAAGCCATCCATAAAAGATAATAAAGCATGACCTGTTGTTGAATCTACAATCATATCAATATTAGGTAACGGGAAATCATCTTTCAAAGATGCTGTATTTAAATCTCGGAAGTCAGTACACATTCTTATCTTATTTTCTCATTTTAAAATAGGCACAATATTTGAAATCCAATCTGAGTAATCAATAGAGTGGATGAATCCAGCATCCAATAATCTTTCAATTTTAGCCTTAACTAATAAGGAAATTCCTGGATTCATCTTTCAGATTTTCTTCTTCATAGGTTTAGCATTTGGTTTGAGAACAATATTATGAGTAACAATCTTATGGCATATCCGAATATGTCTAAGCAAAAATATCCTTAAATTCAAGTAAAAGGGAAACCAACTGATCACGTTCATCTTGATTCAAATATTTCCCAATTTTTATCATCTTCTCAGAGTCATTTTCATCCATTTGAACCTCAACAGTCTCATTTATTAGCAAATTACTTTGTATCATAGAATCCATTGGTAAAGGAAAATATTTTGTTCATCATGTTCTCCAAAATAAGCTTTTGTATTTAGACAATAGGGCTTTCATCTTTTATGATGAAGCATAGGTAGATCCTCATAAGCTCCCAAAAATCCGCTAAGGCTTCATCTTCGAGAAAAACATCCAAGATAGGTTTTTGATTCATGTCAAGAAGGAGTGGGTTAAACAACTTCAAATGTTCACCACATATATGATTAACATTGAGAGGAAAAGCTTATGGTTATTTGTAAGGATTGAACCCCAATCCACATGTATAACCGTGTGTATCAAAATCACTCGCACTTACATTTTAACAAGAAGATCAAACCTCATGAGTTTGATGTAGGTGATTTGGTCCTGCATCAAAACATGAAGAATCTCCAGAGCTGAGAAAAGACAAGGAAGTTTGAACCCAATTGGTTGGATCCATTTATTATTATTGCTAAATTCAGTTCTGTTGCATATCAGATTGCAACACTTGAAGGAGATCTGCTCCATGATCCTGTAAATATTCTGCATTTGAAGCACTTTTATGTGTAGCTCAACATTCAGTTCTTGTACAATGTTATTCAACAAAAAATCCTAAAAATTAGAAAAAATCCCTAAAAACTAGAAAAAGTCGTAAAAAAATCCTAAAAATAAAAAAAAGTCATGAGAAAATCCTACAAAGAAGAAAAGATCCTGAAGAAATCCTAAACATAAAAAAAGCAGAAAATCCTAAAAAGAAGAAAATGTTCCTGAAAAAATATTTGTTTTGGTGAAAACTTGGTAAACAGGCACCTTACAAAAAAAATTTAAAATAATATAAAATAAATCACCCGATAGTGAAAACTTGGCAAACAAGCACTTTGGGCAAGTATCATGATGAAAACCTATTTAAGGCACCGTGATAGCAATTTGGATCCATTCTCTTCCCGCCCACTGTACATATCCATCCTCATCCTAGTCCTAGTTTTCGGTTATCGCTTCCCGCATTGTCATAAAGGTCCAATTGCAATTCCCAGCAAGTTGACCTTAACCCCATCACACTGAGCTTTTCCTAGAAACAATGATTGCAAAAGTGCTTATCAAAATCAACATCAAAATCGAATCTCTAAGTTATTATTCCTTTGACATCTATTGCTAGCGAATATCCATCTCAATCAATCAATCTTTACCCTGCAGGATGCGTCCTTCCTCAGTCGGTTCAAATCAATCTCGTCAATCCTATCCCATTCATTGCAAGAACTATGGACCAAATGACCACTTGGTTAGGAGGCATTCTTTGTTGATTTTATCTTTTTGTATCAGTAGATCCTACTCATGATTGCCTTGATTTTTCATATCTTGGTATATTGTGACTGGTGAAATCTTATGCAAGTGTTGATTGCGGTATGATCTATTTGTGGATACTTTATTAGCTTTTTTGTTGGTTTCTCAGTTATGATTATGTGTATATTAATGAGGGAAATGGGTTAGCATACTTATGTCCCTTACAAGACCTAAGTGTGCCCAGACCTATCCAATAAGTATATGTCATAGATTCCATCATAATCAGGAAATCTACATCTCTATTTCTAAAGCTATCTGAGAGTAGTCCACACAATGGAACAATATCATCTGTGCTTTTATAACACATGATGCATACCTCCTATTGCAATATCAAACTAGAATGTGCTCTCCAACATGAACACAAGTGATCCCACTAAATCATGTAGTCAAGTTGCATTATAGCTCAAATTCATATTAGTTTGTTTCTTTTTTGCATTTTTGTTTGAGGCAAGGGTCTTGTTTATTCACCTTCCCCTCCCTCATCTTTAGTGGTTCAGTTGATCCTATGGGTTATATCTGATACACAAAACATAACAAAGCGACACTAGTTCATTCTATTGCATTCCACCTCATATAGTTAAGTTCATTTTAATTACTACTGCATCATTAATCATTAACCATACATTGCATGTCAAATATATCTCATTAATCATTAAATACACATCGCAATTAACTATGCATTGCATATTCATAAACATCACATATGCACAATAAAACATCAATTCATTACATATTTACATAGGATTTGCACATTATGTAGTACATATTTCATATCATCACACACATCCTACATCACACATGTTAGTACAATAATTTTGCACTATGCATAATCTCATAATCAATCAGATAAATTCATAAAATGGCTCCACAAAAATATCTATATATATCATAACATCATAGTACATCAAAATGATATATCAGGCACCTCAGTGCTGCTATACATATGCATCTCATCTAGAAATCCATAAAATATGTATCCTATATAATCAGCTAGATCCAATGTCCATTGGGAAGATATCCCTGTCGTCCTGACCTCCCCTCTGTGCACCTCATGGAGTAGATCTCTCTGCTCCTCTACCACTGTCATCTCCTATCTCATTGTCCCTCGGTGGCCTAACTTTTGACCTTGACGACACCGCTCGAGTCCTCTCTAATATCCCTCACTTTGAATAAGGGGCATGTCTTTTCTCTAGAGGTACCACCTGATGATAGATGCCCATATAATAAACTACTTCTCTCCCCATCCTCGATGCATCTCATTGTGCATCCAACATGGCTGTCAATAATTTCCCTGCACTTGTCATCGTCGCTACCTATCTCACTAACTCCTGCTCCCCTCGGTATATCTCTGCCTATCTCTGTCATGTGTCCCTATCCTCTATCAATCGTTGGGTGATAAGGTCTGTCTATCTCTGCATCTCCTCTATTTTTCCCAATAATTGAGCTACCTCTCATGTTATCCCCTTTTTACTTATGCTAGCTCCTATCCTTGTAATCTCTCTTGTACCCACTCGACCCTACAGTATGGATAACTCTTGTCACATACTCTCTATCTCATCCTCCGCTCTCTCTCTGTCACCCTGGCTGCCTCAGCCCTGTCTACTATGTCCCTCTCTATTGCCACCAAGGCCTCTAATCGTGTCACCTCTTCCTACAGAATGACTACATGCTCTTGATCCCCCTACCTCTCATCTCCTCCTAGCCCCATCTCCTCATCCTTCAACAATGGCTCCTGGGTCATCTCCTCTCTCCCCCTCTACACTACTTGTGGAGAGCCACCTACAACTAGTCTCTGCACTACCCCTCTCCTCCACTCTATCACTGCCTCTGTACCCCCCACCTGACTCTTAGTGTTTTTGTTGGTCTCTCCTCCTCATCCTCCTCCTCTGTCTCTATTTTCTCTATGGTCTCTCCTTCTCCTAGCTCTATCAACCTCGTTGGCCTATGCCTCTCCCACTAGACTGCATACTCAGTTGTCACACTTTCATCTGCCACCTATCCCTCGGTTGTTGTCCATGGTACTGGTTGCATACCTCTCTAACTACTCTTGGCATACCAAAGATCTACTCTGATGCCTCATACTGAACCAATCTCCCTCAAGATGATCAGATGTGGATAACTGTCTAGAACCACCCCTGTCTCAAGCCAAACTATTTGCATACTCGTGATGACATGTATCTAGCTATCTGAAAAGTTGTCCTCTCGATCAACCAATAATTTGTCTGCACATGTCCTAAGTATTTTGCATCTAGAGCAACATCCTCTCTCCTTGCCTACTCATCCCATTATCTCCATGCCTCACAACCTTTTTATGGTGCCCACTCAACCATAGTATCTCATCCAATATCCTCCGCCAGGTCTCTACTAATCTCACATCCCCATATGACAAGGGCGATCGATACTAACATGTGAATGACTCATATCATTGTCATCGCCCCTCCCCTCGCAATGGTCATACTAATGCAATATGCTCCCATGCCCAGACTAGCAGCAGTGTCACTCCTGGTCCCATCGTCCATTGAGTATGGTATGTGCACATATGTAAGTCATAATATACTTTTGTCAAGATCAAATGTCCCCAACAATACTCTATACCATCCTCCTCTAGCATCTGGCTCACTACTCTCATCCATCCAATTGGAAACCCATGACCTGAATGGTCGGGCATCAACCTCCCTCCTACCAATCCAACTAAATACAACGCTAGCTGGGACAATCTTGCCTCTATCCCCCCTCACGATGACATCCACTGATGATTAATCGACAACTGGTATATCTGTTGTCTGAAGTTCTCCTCCATAAGCTGCTCCACTCTCTCCAACTGATACTTCACCATCTCCCCCGAATCAGTACCCGCAAAATCCTCCATACATCTAACAACATCATTGTCACCTCCTTGGTCAACAAATGGAAACTTGATGTGTCTGAGTGCCATCTCTCGAGCAATGATGTCATCAGTGCATTATGCACTCTCAAGTACGACCACTCATGCACATATTGCAAGCCACATAAGGTCACCTACCCCCACTTTGCCTCAGTCAGCTCCTCTTAGAGCGTCATTGTGTCCAACCATCACTCTTTCGAGTGAATCTAATAATCCATCTCTTACATCCAATC